>QVOB01015982.1:0-83632 GCA_014839585.1 Pseudomyrmex concolor
CCCATGTGAACTGAATATTTTCGAAAATTATCTTGGGAATTGAGTTTTTAAATAGATTTGTTTGAAAAAGCACCTTTTTTCCTTTCAAAGTTTAAGATTCATACTTGACATCCGAAATAGTAAGATGTTTGTTATATAAATAAAGAATGATCGAGTGTTAATAAAAGAGAATAATAAAAATTTTTAATATTTCTTAGGAAATCTTTCAACTTTTGAATAAATCCTTTCTTTATACATATGTACATGTTATTCAGAATAACTGTCGATTGTGTTCGAAAAGTGTATAAAGGAAATAATTTCAAAGAATGGCTATTATAGTGGAAAAGAATGAAAAAGTTAATGATAATTAATGATAATTTCTCTTTTTCTCTCTTTCTGTTAAAGAGATGTTAGAAACATGTTAAAAGAGAATCACGAGAGGAATTCTTTTCTCCGAATAATATATGTAAAGGAACGAAGGGACAGACACCGGGATTGGGTTTCTGAACAGACAATTATTCCGCGGACCTCCTGCGGTAGCGATGGATGTCTTTCTTTCTCTCTACGGGCCCCAAATATACAAACTTAGAAACAGCGTCGACCGCGGATTCTCCCCCGTTATAAGAATAATCCCTCATTCCTCGTCGACCCGTTTGTCTCACTTCACCTCATATGAGAGAATTCACGCAGCGGGAACGGCGATATGAGATATTGCGTTCTAAGAGGAATCTAATGACGCCTTTCACGCGAGAAGCGAGTAAACTCCGGCCACGCGCTTCAACCTCCCGCCAGGACGCGGAAGACACGTCGCAAACACGTTTCCAAGTATTTGAAAAGACAAAAAAAGAAAAGATAGTAAGGTAGAAGAGAATTATAGCGACATTTGTACTAATTGTAAGCTTAACGCGTTTTTTCATTTTTCTTTCAACGTTTCTTTGTCGCGCGTACAATCGTTTTATTTTTACTTCCAAGTAAAATAAAAAAATTCTCTCTCTTTCTCTCTCTTTAAACTTTTTCCTCTTTCTGTCTTAATGTCGAACAGCTTTTAATTTTACCGTTTGCAATGCTAATCTTTGCGCGAGCAAAAACCTAAACGCTCCAGATTCGAGTGAGAGCGCCGTGACCGTGAAAAGAAATCGCAAGCATCCTCGCAAACGTTTTAACGACGTGCAGCAGCGTCGGGACGGGACGTAAAATAAGGGTTCGCAAGTCGCGCAGTGTTTCGCTCGGGATACTTTAATGGCGTTATAATGTATGTATGTGCCGTGGCGCGCACCACCGGACTCGGGTTATGTGCGTGTACAAGGCTCGGCGTTTCGCCGGGCCTCGAACGCCTCGGACGGGTTCGGCCCAGCATGTGGGCCCCCTTTCGATATATATATTCAATCACGAAATTATCACTTCTGTACGCGGTGACGGCGTCCCGGTGCTGTACGGCGAATTCCGCCGCGCCACTTCGCGCACATACTTTATTGATTCCGCGGTTAGAGAATGATTATCGCCGCGTGGATGCGAACGAAAAAATATCGAAATATAAAGTACGCGTTTAACACCAATCGGCGTTAAACGGAGTCTAATGTTTTAATATCAGAGACGTAGTATTGCACTTCGACGAACGCGCCGAAGATTAAACCGACGAGTTGACGTTTAGACACACGTCTTAATAATTCAAACGTTACAGGCAGTCTTGTAATTAGCAATTAAATGGTTTTAATGTTAAAGTTTGCTTGAATTATAATTTAGTAATAAAGATAACGCTCGTCGTCCATTATACTGATCTTTTTCTCGAAGTTGGTAAAGAACCCGTTTTTTTTTTCACTTGTCACACCGTAAAATTCGGCAAATCTTTTAGTGCGTGTCTTCTTTTGAGCTCAGTTCCGTTATTATATCCTCGAGACTCACCGAAAAAGGTTTTTAAGATCAGTTACAAAGACAAACAATGCGTAACAAGTATCTGAGAACAATCAAATCAATGTCAAGTTTGAATTCCACTTAAGCAAATAAGTGCAGCGACAATGAACGTGTTTATATCGAAATCCTAATCTCCTTAACTAGGACTTTTTGTAAAGGGTTTCTTTTGGTAAATTGCCGAAAGACCGAAATGGGATGCTGAAAAGTCGGGGAGAAAGAAAAACAAGCTGTTTCTCGAGCAAAAGTATAGGATAAAGAGGAGAAAGGGGACGTTTCGTGTACATTACGGACTCCACAGGAGGGCAGAGCAGGTGGGAAAAAGGCTCACACCTTTCTCTTCTCAGCTATCATTAGCATAAGTATGTGGATATACACAAGCGCGCGCGCGCGCGCACACACAACACACGCGCGGAACATGCACGACGCGGTGCCCCGCGCCTCGCAGGAATTTATAGCCGCGCTCGAGCGGGCCCGGTTTATTAATACGTTACGCTTGCATTAGTATACTTAAGCATGACGAATGGTCGCGCCACGGGGATTTCTCAGTGAAGAAAGAAGAAAAAAGAGAGAGAAAGAGAGAGAGAGAGGGAGGACACGAAGGAATGACGGAGAAGAGCGGAAAGAAATGGGAGGCAACGATGAAAATTGTACGCTCCTGGTGGCTCCGCGGACGAGCCATCCTGGAAACTGTTCCTCCGGCCCCGATCCGCCACCGGACGGATTATTACGTCTCCCTGACACGGCACCGGTTTGAAAATTTGAATATCGAGTCGCGCCCGCGCCGATACGATCTGGCCGATCCGCGTGAATTTTCAACGGGTGTTACGACGCGCCGCTGCAAATTTAATTGATATGTATTCAAATTGCCTCGTTTTGAGTCGCACCTTCGACGTGAATTCTGAATGCTTACACGTTAACTCGTTCGCGTGCGTGCGAATTCATCGGCCGCAAATTTTGTCGTGTGCGAGATACTCACTCGCGATTCTCACCGTCTTGCCGAATGAAAAGAGAAGTAACGATGTCACGATGAATATTATTCGAATTTTATCTCATCGAATCTTAATTGAACGTTCTTGCTTCGTGTGATACTCTCGTGAGTAATTCTTGTATTCGCGCAAATAGATTTTTTTATTAAACCGATATTATCTCTTACTTATTACGATTCTGAAAGAGTTTTTGCAAACATTGTTTTATTGACAATTTCTGTTTTTTGCAGTTATGATTATTTAATAATAAGCTTCAGATTCGAATTAAAAATTAAAATCAAAATTAACCTAGAGATCTGACATGTGACAATTCTTTTTACCTTTTAATATACACGCGTACAATAATGTATTGGCTACATTAATTTTGATTTTAATCTTATAATTATTTATATATTCGTACAGTAATGTTTATAATTAATCCGATGTCTTTTGTTATCGCGATGCCATAGGTAGCATTTAGACGATTCACGTTTCCTTGGCGGGAAATTTTACTCTCGCGTGAGCCGCCCGGCTTTATTAGCGGGCACAACGTCCGTTTCTTTTTATCCCCTTTTCGTCTTAATCTGCCTGACATTAGCGGCGCGCGGGCGCACAGATAATGCGCTTTGCGGGGCATTTAATGGACCTAGTCCACGTGACCTCACGTGTGCAGATCGCCCATGTTATCGGCGACGTCATCGGTCGCAATTGCATGCCGCTCTCTCTCTCCTTCTCTTTCTTTCTCTCTTTATTTCTCTCTCCCGCACCGACATCACAAACAATTGTTTCAGCCCGGATACGACCGGTGCGTGCTTGTTTCAGGAACAAAAAAAAAGTTCGCCGGAAATTTCAATGCGAAACGCGCGCGCACGCTGCGCTTCGTGCGCTGATTTTAATTTTAATTGCAGCTATGCGCTGCAAGGTCGGCGTTTCGCAGTGCGCGTCGCGTTTTTTTTTTTTTTCACGAATCGTAATTTTACTAATTTAATTTCAGTTGTGTGTGCGCGCGCGGTCGTTTCTTTTCCGCTTGTTATCAGGTCAAATGAAAAATAGAGCCGAGTATTTCAACATGTTAAAACGAGGGATATTATACATGTACACGCCGTACGCATAAATCACAGGAAGGTCCGAAGAGGGAAAGGCAAATGAGCTCGTAAACATGTAATGCAACTAATGTCGTTATAATGACAGGAATTGTTCGCGTGCTGCGATTCGACGCGGTTTTCTGCAAACCGACTTCTCGCTCGACTTCTTCTGTCGTCTGCGCGCTTGTCTCCTTGATTCGCTCTGCATAATTCATCGAATAAAACTCGATTTAATAACTCGATAATAACTTGCACTGCCGCGGCGAAATGGCCGGCATTAATAACGAGCGATCGCGAAATGATGACGCCCCGTGTGGCCGTTGCGCAAAAAAAAAAAAACGTGTCTCCGACCTCGAGACGCGTCGCTGAATTATTATTATTCACGATTCGCGCGATTCTCTCTGTCCGGCAATTATCTTAATTCCGGCTTACGTTACGTGTAGCTCTCCCCGAGTGTATTATACACTGAGTAAATAAAAGTCCTTATAGGCGCAGACCACCGCTGAAATGTTTCTCTCTTCGATACATACATATATGTATATATTTGAGCGTCAAAATGACGCCAGTTAAAAAGCGCACATGAGCGTCGATAATTTTCAGCTTCTTTATTTACGAAATCGTGACAATTTTACAAAATAATTACAAACGCACTTGGAACGTAAAAACACGTGTACGCTCGTAAAATGCTGCATCTTAGCGCCTCCCGAAATTGAACCAGCGTCTTTTCACCTCGACTCGTCGAGATTTATGAACGCACAAATTTGTGCAGAAGTCGCGTCGTGGCGCGGGCGCGTCTCTCGCGCGGCAGCGATTTCGCAAGAGCGCGGCACAAAGGGCCATTCGCAACGGACACGTCTGTAAAGGAGATCCGCGGCGGGTCTCTCCCCCGAGAGACGCCGGTCACAGTGATCAATATCGGCGGATAATAAAAAAGATCGCTAAATCAAATCGACGTGGCCCACTTGTACCTACTTGGATGCGTGCGTGCGACTTCGAGACCGATGATGATGACGACGACGACGACGACGATGGTTACTTTGTTACTCCGGCGTGAAAACGCAGTAAATTTCGTCCCATAAAACCGGTGGTTTTAGTGGCTACAAATTTGACCGCGCGTTGGAGCCTTCCAGGCTTTAATCCTTTCACGCAGCTTTCCGCTTTGGAAAGGATACACCCCGTTACGCCGTCGCTACTTTAATGAACCACGAACTTTTGAAATATATATATATATATATATTACTCGCAAAACTTCCCTCTTCTCCTTCTCCGCGCCCGCAGCGTTCTTCTTGTGACACACGCGCGCGCGACGGAGTTTTGCGCACATGTGTGTGCGTGACTCGAGCTTCCTGTTTCTTTCGCACGCGCGAAGCGGAAAGCGTGAAGAAAACGATGCCGTAGACGCAACGCGATATATTTTGTAAGTATTTTATTAGCAAAGAGAGAAGATAAGCCCGAACTGATAGTTAATCAGAAATCTCGTTTGTCGTTATCTTTCCGAGCTGAAGTGAGTTTGTAAGACTTCGAAACACAAGAGAAAAATCGACCGTTCACACGCGCGCTGAAGGCGCGTCTCGCGCGGGAAACAAATTAATTTAGCGCGACGATAACCAACTTTATTTAATCGCGGGAATTATTAAAGCGCGCCCGATCGCAATCGCGGGAGTGCGTTGTTGTTGCGTCAGGCGAGTTAAACGCCGATCGTTTGACATTACGCGAGGGGGGTCGCGAAAAGATCGCAGAGAAATCCAACTTTCCCACTTCGATCCGTGGCGCGATAACGATTCCAGCGCGCGATTACCTCTTTGAAGACGAGCCGCGGAATCGCAAGGAGAATTGAACGATTGGTGTAGAGGTGTAAATAGAAATCATGCGCGTTTCCCTTTCGCGCGCGTCGTTCCCCTTCGATTATGCGAGTTTAATTTAATACGTTTGGCAATTATGCACGTGCGTATATGTGCGCGTGGTGAGAGTCGGTGAAAGCCAACTTCGCACGGACAAAGTGAGAAATTGCTTCTTATCGCGTGTGCGATAAGCATTTTTAAAATTAAATCGAACATTTAATTATCGTGCGTATTGATACTGTTTATTTATTTCTCGCATAATTATCGCATATTTATCCTACGCAAAAAACTATTTCTCGCGGTAATATATTTGCAACTTTGTACCTCGCGTTCGCGAGTTATTTCGAAAGGAACACCGTAGATTTGTTTCATTTTCGATTTTGAAAAAAAGTTTATTTCATTGTCACACGAGAGTCATCGAACACAAATCTTCCCCGGGTCCGAGTCCCGATGGAAATCGTCGCCAACGAACGAGAGATCGCGGAACGATTACTTTTCGCGCGGGCCGTGATACGAAAAATCAATTTCGTGGGGTACCGGTATATATTTTGAGCTGTTATTTACAATAGAAAGCAATTCCACGGGCTGGCCAGAGGGCACACGGGCAATGGAACCGGCCAGAACTAACAAGGTAACCTAACCCCAGGGACCCGGAAAGAGGGAACTGGACCGTTGGACGGGAGGTTCCAGGCGGGTTCGGGCGAGAGAGAAGAGAGCGCCCGAGAGGGAGCCGAAGGGCAGAACCGAAATGCGGCACATAACTCGCATCCATTTCAATATCATTAGCGCCTCACCTCTTCGTGGGCGCATTGATAGCCTCTCGTGAGCCGTAATCCTCGTCTTTGCTGCCGACGAACGGAGCTCTCGACGAACTTCTCCGAAAAAATAACATCGTCTAATGGCGATAATAATTCAAATGGCGCCCGTTGAGAAACAGAGAGAGAAAGAGAGAAAACGATTATGGTCGATAATGCTTCTATATCGACAGGATGACAGAAACCTCGTTATCGAGGAAACCTGATATCACAATGTTTCCGTTTTATATCCATAATCGTTATCGTGTCTTCCCGTGATAATACGCGCGAGCTAGAAGAAAAACGTTCGACTTCAGTGGCACACTTCTTCAATTCTTCAATTCTTCAATTTCAAAGTTCAGTTACGTAAGAATATTTTACGTGCGAAGAACAAATTTCGAAAATTAGCTATCTCTTTGCAAAAAATGTTTTGTGCTCGAGAGATATGTATGACAAATGAATTCGCAGAAAATTTCGCGATTTCGTGAAATTCTAGACGAACGGGACGGAACGTTATTATCTTAATTAGACGAAACGAGGCATTCGAGAAAACCCCCCGATGGGACGGGTGCCAGGGATGCGCGGGATCTTTTCTCTTCCTTTCTCCGTGTGATTAAGGACGCATGGGATTGCAAAAGGTGGGCTCCAGTGTTGGCAGACGAGCCGGCTAATGTGTCGACCGAAATATTTATGATGATTGTTTATGGTCCGTACGTATATTAGCACGTTCATCCCGCTGCCAGGTTGCCACTCTCCACCTCTCTCTCTCTCTCTCCTTTCTCTCTTTCTCGAGCCTCTGAGAATCCTCCCGTCTTCTCCTCTTCGTTCGCATCTCCTCGTCCGTTTCTTTCCTTTGAACAGGTTCCTTAAATACTACCGTTGCGACCCGGGCCCGACCTTAATTCTACGATCGCCCGAAATTAATCGCGCGCCGCTTCGAAAGCGCCTCTCACGCCTCACCGATAACGCCGACGGCTCTTAATTATTTTTGCCTCATTAATAAATCAAGATCGCCCCGTACCGAGTAATCGTAACGGTTTTTTCGGGAATTAACCGGGTGTATATAAGTATGTACGAAGAAACGTGTGATTACGCGAGAAAGTATACAATCTTTTACCGTGTACTCTCCGAGTTGTACAACGTTGCGTTAATTCACAATGCGCTGCAGCTGCCCGAGTGTCCGAGCGAAGTTGAGAGCGCGCGCTCGCGCGCGGGAGAACCTGTTTCGCGCGTTCAAACAAACAAAAGAATTTTCAACGACGAGAAAGCTGTACACACGCATTTATATTAATGGTCGCAGTTACTAAAGTATATAGTATAGTAAACATGAAAGATCGCGAGATAGATGGTAAATAAATTTCGGAGCGTATTACTTTGCTTGATTGTTTACGACACAAAGAGCTGTCATAATTTCATCGCTTTATTGCGGCTCGTTTATTCCGCCGGCGGACGTCCGTTTTTATTGTACATAGGGGTGACGCTTTATATTCATTACCGAATCGGTAGTTGGAGCGAACTCGGAGTCCCCGCGCGCGTATACGGCCATCAAATTTCCGGACGGAGCGCAATCTTCGTAGAAATTGCGCCGCGACTGTGCAGATCGTTCGTGTCGATATGTCAGGGTCGTCGTGCCGTAAATTCGGCGACGCGCGACGACGAGACGGGCCCGGGCAAAAATTCACTCGCCGAAAAAAGAAGAGCGAAATGAAAAAAAAAAAAAAAAAAAAAAAAAAAAAAAAAAAAGATTCGGGGCGGAGGTTGCCTGTCCAAAAGAGTACCAACCACCTGGTTTAACCGTAGGCTGCATTCGAAAAGGAAACTCGTAAACCGACCACCTTGCCAGATAAGCCTGTCGCACACGCTTGACGCGCCCGAGCCGAGCCGAGCGCGAACGAGACGAGCGAGCGAGCGCGCGCGCAACCTCGATTTGAATAACGATCGCGAATCGAGCGCTCGCAAACGCGCGACTTTTATGACGACGAGATGGCGCGATATAAAAAACGACGACGTTGGACCGGCGAGACGGCGAGTCTGTTTTTTTTTTTTTTTATTTCGTGGCTGTTATCGGCTGTTCGTTACAAGTGTATACGCGGTCATAATTAAGAAGTTTACGCTCGATTTTACGCGAAGACAGTTCGCCGATCACGATCAATATCCTGATACTTGAGTTCCCGATCGACGATCGTTCCCGTAACTTTCGACGCGCGTGCGACCAAAAAAAACTTTTGATCGAAAAATTGTATCGGCAAATTTAAAACCAAGTGCAACCGCGCGAGAAAAAACTTGAATAAGTGAGAACAAATGACCGAGAAATTCTTCTTTGTAAAATCATTATCACATGTCGCACATTTTTAATAATTCCTTATAGATGCCATTATCGCTATTGCTCGGGTAGAGAAAAATTCTGTGACTCCTTTGAAAAGGAGTTCTCAATGCGGCTGGTAGGTACGTGACTTTGAATGTGCCACGTGGCAATGAAACTACAATGGAAAGAACTGCATCGTACGTTCGTTCCAGGACCACCGCTTGTGCCACTAAATCAACCGTTGTTGTAAAAAGGAATCGCCATTAAGTATTACGATATGGTTTTTTCTCGTTAGGCTCGGAAAGACCTCTTAAACGGTTGTGGCTTGACTTTTTCGTTTTTTTTTTTTTTTTCGCACCTTGCTACGGAACGATCGATGATCATCCTTTTTTTTTCGAAGAGAAATACGCCAACGCTGAATGCACCCGTAAAACTCTACAAAAAGCTCGGCACGGTCTAGCACTAATTCTAATAAGGTTTTTTACTTGACAATAAGTCATTCTTCCGCGAGGTAAATGGCGGGTACTAGAATTTAATGACATTTTATTGTCAATTTTTGAGAAAAGGAAACACGCACGCGGCACACTACGCTTTTGACTGTAATTATTTGCAAACTACACTCTATTGAACAGAATTGTTAGAAACCGGATCTTTTCTGCATCTTTTATCCTGTAACTCCGAATGCGAACAATTTGCCATTCAAAAGTGTCAGGAAGTGTCAATCGTTACAATTTTTGTCTGAAAATTCGGACCTAACTAAGTATAACTTTCTTTTGGGGATGATTACGCCAGGTGCTCAAGTGAGAATTGATGATTATCTCGTTCGCACAATAGATAGCTCATAAATGAGAAAAGAATTGTGAAGCTTTCTGTAAATAAACTCTCTCTTTGTGTTCGACGCGTGTTGTGACCTTCGAGATTTCAATTTCGCTCGATCTCGAGATTTATTTCTCTCCCGAAATAATAATCGGCGACTCTTCCGAAGCGCGAGGAAAGATAATTATCATTTTGTTCCATCTTTTTTCTGGGGAGCTCGCGTCATTGACTCGCTTCATCGATAACAGAGACGTTTTTCCGAGAAAAACCATTCGTCTTTGATTTTCTTTTTTCATCTGCTCAGCGTATATGCTCTTTATGGAAGTGATCGTTCCATAGACGCGATGACATCGTTCCGAAAGAAAGGCAAACAAATCGCGAGCTCTCTATGTGTGTCCCATAAGCGTCGCGCGCACGAGATTCATCGGTCTCCGCATGAGCGTTCCAGAGCCACGCCGCATTGTCGAGGGCGTGTAAATAAGCGCGAAAATAAGCGCCTAACGAGGCAAAGATTGACTCCGACAATAGACGGGCCGGGAATATCTATCACACAGAGCACGAGTTTCTCGATCGCTATGTCGTAAAGAAGGCACTTGAGGCCCGACAATGGACTGTCTGAAATCCACACTCGGAGCAACAAAAAGCCGGGGCTCTCGAGGGGACTTTTCCACCCTTCGCGCTTCGCCGCCCCGCCCCTTTTTCTTCGTTCGCCACGGAATCCGCGGAACAATGAGATCGACCGCGTGGAAATTCGCAGGTTGACCTCCGCACGAAGAGAAGAACAGTCTATCGATCAATCGATGGTCCTTCTTCTTCTTCTTCGCGCGCGCGATGAAGATCCCTCTTGGCTGTTCTTTTTTTTCTCTGACGGCGATGACGGAAGAGAGAGCGGAGGGACCGAGAGATATCACCTGCCGCTCGGTTGGCGTTGACCGCGCGGCGGAATGAATGCAAACAAATTTTCTATGGACTTCTCATGAGCATCTAATATTCGATACGGCGCGGCTCTAGGACGACGCCGCAGATTGAGATCTCACGTCGGAGCAATTCATTTGGAAGAATCGTTTCTGCCAGCGAGAAAAAGAGGGCACTCTTGAGATGAGGGGGAATCGTGAAATGGGATCGATGGCGCTTCCAGAGAGAGAGAGAGAGAGAGAGAGAGAGAGAGAGAGAGAGAGAGCAAAGAAATGTAAAATATCGCGTGAATAACTATTACATTTTGCCAGCTATAGGTTCGACATTTTTACTTGGATATAATGGAGCAGACAGAATTTTTCTTTTTTTTAAAGACCGTTATACATACAAGGGCATTACAGAGAAGTGAATATATTTGAAATTTATTTATCTCTCGCGACATGATATATAAAAAAAAAAGACAATCACACAGCGCTTCGTCTGTTTTTGAAATAATTGGTTGATACATTCAGCGTTTAATTTATCGTGTAAACTTCTCTCCCCGGAGAAGTGATATATAGCGTACGCGAGAAGAAGTATCTCTCAAATTTCATGCCAACGTGAACGGCAATTTAACTGGGTCAATCGTCGCGCTTTTCAGCGTTAAGGAAGTCATTCCGCTTGTACGCGCGCGCTGGCTGGGAGGTTTTGGCACGCCGTTGGGACGCGTTCGCTCGTGAAAATCACGTTTGGATTAGCACGAAGAGTTACGGGGACAAATGGCTCCCGGCTGAGAGAAAGATACATATATATATGTATATACATATATATACACGCACGAGCGGAGATGAGGAATGACCGTCGTCATTGCGAGAACGCGAGGCGAACGCACTTCGCATTGTCGTCGTCGCGACGAACGCCGATACGAATGAAAGCCGAACGAGTGGGGAAACGACGGGGACGATGTCACGTCATAAAGCTCATAGAAAGATTCTCAATCGTCGAAAACGATCCCCAAACGCGCGGCGGTACCGACGTCGGTTTTACCACCACGCTCGGCGCAACTTTATTGGGCAGAAAATTCCGCGATAAAGGGAGGGCGTCTTTCGCCTCGGGTGCTTTTGTTGCGCGCTCCTTCGAAACGGGAAGAGAACGGGCTTTCTCTCGCCCTTCCGAAAGTAACTCCGATGAAATTTACGCGCGAGAAGGAAAAGGCGAAGAGAGACAAATAATATGCGAGATATACTTCTCACATCGACCATTCCTTTGCGTATAAACATTTCCTCCGCGGGATAAATCTTGTTTATTTTCGTGAAACGTAACAAACGTAGCTTAATATTGCGTGAAATCTTTTGGCAGCGGAACGTGCTTCTTTTTAAACAAATATAAAAATTTGCACAGATCGCATACTCTCTTAATATTCAACTACATGAAGTAAAAAGACGAGTACGAACCAAGCGTTTCGATGCACGTGTAAAATATTTTTTGCAAAGTGTAAATCAATACACGTTAATCAATTCGAGAGTCTATATCAGATCTTGATTTGTATCATCGTACATAGAAATAATCCTTTTATCTCCTTGTGTGAATGTTTTTAATTAAAAGAAAACCATTGCGAAGAAAAAGAACACCTTGGCCAGAGAGTCCGGACTTCCAGCATTCTTTTGCTTTTTAAAGATGCGATCGTAATAGGTATATGTTGCGTCGTCATTTTTATTGTTTTTTCGTTTTACATTTATTTGTGCCGCGCAAATTGTGTCGAACAGCGATCGTTTAGATAATTGTATGACAAATAGTCTCGCGTCTCGACGAACGCAATTATAACCGGACGGCCGATACCGTGCGGGTATATATCGCGTAATGTTCCCGCGATTGCTCGGGGTGGTGGTGGTGCTCCCGCGTGCCGCATGAAAAATCCTAATAGTCCGCATTACTAATAACCGCTACACTGGAAGGGCGTGTCGAGAGAGGGGAGCTCTAAAAGTCTCGGACAGGTAATAACTCTATCCTCTCTCCCGGCTCGCTTCTCGCTCGATCGCTCGTTTGTGCTCGCTCGCACGCTCGTTTCGCTCGGTTAATACTCACGCGCGTTCTCTGCTATATGGGGAAACTAACCGTGCCGACGTAACAGCGTGCAATTAAGTTAAACAATTGCCTAGACCGCCATAAACAATCTCTCGACGTACGTACAAATCATCGCGGTCCCGACCACGCCGCGGTCCTAACATTCGTCGGTGTAAAAAAAAACGTCTCTCTCCGCCTTTCCACCTCCGTTCTCCATCAGGGCTCCGTTCCATCCTGCGTCCCTCTTCCTTCTTGCGTCTCTTACCTCTCTTCATCCTCCTTTTCCTCTTCTCCTTCGTTTCTCCTGCCGTTTCTCTCTGCTTCATCATCATTTCCTTGCACCGTTGACGGTCGGTTGATCTTCATCGCGGCGAAATTTCGGTGTTGCGAACCGATGGATATGAAAAAATAAAAAAACCAAGAATTGTCAGTAATGATATCTTACGTCACAGCGATAATGGCGTCTCACGCGATCCACGCTTGAGTTTATAAATTACCGAATTAATGGCGCCGCATTGAGTAACGGCGGCCGACCCGGGGTTTATCGCCGCCGCTTAAGTATCCGTTGAGATGGTATTTTGGCGTGAGTGTAAGTACATTGTGTGTAACTTTGCCGATCGGATCCGGCCTCCTCGACCGGATTTACAACGGGGCTCGAGATCGGCTCGATCTAGATGCCGTATATACCCATACAGGTATATACGTCACGAAATACGTCAGAAGTTATTGAATGACGAGAACAAAGTAACGTTCCAGGCACCAGGGAAATTCACCGGTTGCCTGTTAAAAGAATGACGTGACAAATGTTTCTCCGCGAATTTTCGAAAACTCGCGAATGGCTCGCGGATGTTGCATTGTGATGACATCTTCAGTCATCTGAAAACTTCTGTTACATGTTCAAAAAAAAAAGATACAAAATAATATTTTAAGTATATGGAAAAGGTTTTTTATTGTTGATACAACAACGGGTAGTATATATTAGACTCGCTCGAATCGGTTCTCAAATCTTTCACAAAGTTACACACAAGGCGGGCATCTTAAGATCCTTTCAACGAATCGTGCTCTTATTATCATCGGAAAAGTACTGACTACGTCGACACGAACGTCGATCACGCGAGCGTAAAGCAGATATTTATTGCGTATACAAAATAATTTCTGTAATGATAACTTTGTACAAAACTGTTTGTGCATTTTTTTACGCTTACTTTTTGTAGTATAGAAATTCGCGTCTCGAATGTTACGCTCACAAAGATTTTCACTAATTTTTTTTTTTTATAAAAAAAACTGAACGTTTCACATCTTATCGTTTTGGTGAATCTCAAACAACACGCGTATTGGTTCATACGTATTTCGTGCACCCGCAATTACTGCAGATTATTTATGTTTGATGCTGGCAACTCAACGCGGCAATAAATAAGGATAATGGCGCGAGCCATTAAGTCGATGCGCCGCAGTGATATTTTCTCACTCGTCGAACTCGCGCGCGCCCGTGTTCGCGCCCACGAACGCACCGTTTTATCGCCCGCCATTCGTCAAATGTCGCAAACAATGTCTAGGATTCCGCGTCAGCGATCATCATTTACGTCATATAATGAACGTTAAAAACCATCATCGTATAATATCGCAACAATCCTTTGTTTTACATATTTACATTTACAGTTAGAATACAAAAACAAAAACACACAACTTGTAAGTTTTATTTGAGAGACCTGCTTGTGTCACATTTTGTTTTCGTAATTTCTGCGCAAGTTTTTGCTTCTCATAAAAAAACTCGCCGTTCAAATTTCACAACTTTAACAACTCGGATCATATTTTTCCATGGGAAACTTCGATCTCGACGAGGCAAGCGCATTCTCTGCAATTATATTGCAACTTTTGCGGTCCTTTGCGCGTTTCTTACGCGCGATTATTTGCAACGTCCGCGCTCTCACGTATCATCACATGGTAGCGCTTCGTGCCGGAAGAAAAGGATCGGATACGAAAATGAATTTTCAATTTGCAAAAGACGCTTGAAATAAGCGTCAATTACGACTTATTATTACCGCGCACCGACGCGAAACACAGTTATTATTCGAGCTACATCGTCACCTCGCGACGCGCGGCGACTCGCTCTTCTGGGAATTCAATTTAGCGTTTCTCGCGTGAAACTCGCCACCGACCGGATCCAAAATGCGGAGGATGCGCGTGGTTTGCAACCGAGTGGTACATCGCGCGCGCGAAAAAGAGAGAGAGAGAGAGAGAAAGAAAGAGAGAGAGATGAGCGCGCCATTAGCCGCGAGTTATTTTCCTTTCCGAAACCGCGCATTATCTCATTTGCCCGGGAAAGCAAATGAGATAATGCGTTTTCGTATTCCGACATTCGTGTGCAACTTGTGTTTCTTTTGAAAAGTTGCAAATGTAATCGTGCCGCGCGCAACGTTACACGCTCCGCCGGCCTCATTACACGCGTTTCGTAATGACGACGCTTTCTTTGCACGTGAAGCGCGAGAATGAAAAGGATAATATCGGCCACACTGTGTGTGTCTTTCCGTCGCCGCAAACCGCGCATTATCTTGTTACAGCGCGAAGTATCGGCGAATTATCCCTTTAACCATCCACGCGGGAACGAAGACTCTCCGAAGCAAGGAGATAAATGTAAGAGTCTCTGTCGTTTTCTTTGCTTCCTTTTCACGCGCTATTTACATGTAATATAGAGATAAAAATTGGTAAAAAAAAAGTTAAAACAAGAATTGACAGAAAAAAATAGCTTTTTATCAGGAAAATTCATTGTTTTGTGTAATGTGCGGTAAGAAGATAAATTCTATTTATAAGCGATAAGCGTAGAAATGTGTAAAGATTAAAATAGCGAAGAAGAAAATTCTCTCCGGCGGTGCATCTCGTCGAATGTACCGCGTCACGGTTAAAACCGAGAAGAGTACCAACAAATCATTCGGCAACGTCCGCCGAAAATAGCCAAGCTCCGTTCGCTCGTTAGTATATCCCCGTTTTGCGCCGACACTCTTTTTTCCAAGTTAACTTTTATATAGTTATTCGACACCTGCTCCGACACACCTTTCGCCCGCGGAAATCTTATCGGCGAGATCGACGAGACGTTCCCGTTGTTGTAATCGTTACGGACGTCTGACGATCGTTTCTCGCTGAGATTTATTTATCGCGCAAAGTGTGTTCGCGCGAACAATAAAAAAATCAGAACTGTTGAAAAAAAGTATCCTTAGATACTTATGTGAAACTTTTTGGAATACGAGCGAAAGATACATTACGTGAGAGTGTAGAAGAACGAAGTTAAAGCGAAGGACGGAAAAGTCGCAACCTCTCGTCCGTGTTTGTACAACGAAGCGTTCTTCGGATACTCGTGTAATTGACGGCGGAGTGAATTTCCGCGGCTACCACTGCGAGAAACGACGACTCTTCGACACGCTGCGAGATGTATGTGCGCGTGGAATTAATAACGCGTCACCGGCACGCATACTCGAGGGTCTTCTCTTTCTCTTTCTCTCTCTCTCTCTCTCTCTCTCTCTCTTCGGGAAAGCTCAGGCCGCAGTCGACACAAGAGAGGAACACGTTAAAACAGACTGTTTACACGGCAGTATACGAAGGGAACGGAAACGTGACAGGGGGATACGCGCCGAATGAAGGATCAACCAATCGCGTAGCCACGGTGAATGGAGTCTGTCGAAGGCTCACGAGGGTGGACTCGGGTTGTGCGAGCGAGACGGGAAGGCGCGCGCTCTTCTCTCCTCTCCTTTTCGTTGGCGAAGAGCGAGGCGCGCGAGAGCGGGAGAGAGTCCGACGAACAAATGAACACGATGAGTTACGGCGCGGTGTAAATCTCGAGCTAATGGCTGCCTAAACGCGAAACCTGCTCGGTCTCGAACCCTCCTTTCCTCTCCTCCCCTTCTTCCTTCTCTTCTCGTCCGTTGTGAGTGAAACGCGACCGAGAAATTTAATAATCCAACTAATGGGCTCGCGCGCGGTGGCTTATTATAGTTATACGCGGGGCCTCGCCCTCTCTCCCGTGATCCTTGACAAGAATCGACCCTGACGAGAGAGGCGAAGGGGTCATCGATGGGGATCTTATCTAAATCGTTTCGGTGCTCGGTTGAATATTAGCTTGTTCTTGTCGAAACGGAACTCACGTTATATTTTTTTTTCGTGAAAAATGTCTTAGAAAAAGCGATGATTGATTATCGGATGTCAGAAACACGCTGGTAAATACCGACACAAAGACGTACAGCTTAATAGCGGTCCATTTGTCGACATTAATTTGCATCGCGAGGGTTAAAGGTCGAAATCGATCGCTTCTCGCGATATACTACTTCAGGTATATGCTACGGGGGGAGGGAGGGGGTCGCGGGAGAGAAAGAAAAATATATAGCGAACGGAATTCGCCATGGGGTTACATTGAAGTTGATTTCCTGGAGAAACGCCTCCGCAGACGCGCGCAGGTCGGAGAGATGCGAGAAGGATTTTTAAAAGGATCTTCGCGTCACGCGCGGGGAAGACGAGAGAAGAGCGGGAGAGGTGGGTTAGTAAAGTTCCCGGCAAAAGAGCGGGCAGTAAATCAGGCCGGCGAACGTTTACGGGGGTTTTTGGGAGAATGTTGAACAAACAATTGACGGCTAATAAAGCGCCGTGCACACCGCGGGGCGCCACGTGGGAAGAAGGACCTGTGGATTAAGTCGCGTCTCGTTGCATAGATCCGTATCGTTTCCACGGATCCGTATATATCCGTCCTGCGCCAATAAGAATCGCTTTTTACGTCTCCCTAGTTCGCGTTTAAACGTTCTGTTTCACGCGTTCCCGAGAGTGCGCGAAGCGACGAAGTCAGTGCGTGTGCCGGCCGCGCGCGAAATTTAATGCCCGGCGCGCATAAAGTATCGGCGATCGAAGTTCCCGTATATACGTTCGCCACTTTAATCGGTAACACGCTGCGACGCGTCGCAAATAACGTTTTTTACGCCGGCGAAGACGATCCAAACGACAATCGGACACTGCGATGCGCTCCGCGAGAAATCGTGATGTGTTTCGAGAGATCGCTGACGACGACGAGTAACATAACGAGATTTTATTTAACGTAAGAACGTACAAACTCGCTCGATGAAGAGAACGCGCATTCAGACCTGTTTTTAACGCATAATTAGCGTTCGATTGTTTATCGGTCGTAAATTCGTTTGGAATTCAGTTCACGTCTCTTTACGTTTAATATATGCTTTTGATGATAATTTTCGTTTCAAAGATAGAAAGTGTGGTAAGAAATAAAAAAAAATCTCTCGGTATATATCAATACGTGAGATATGTGTGAATTTAAAATGATTTAGAGCTTCTGCATCGTCCGGTTTTTTTTTGTCAAATTGATGTCGAACCATTTTTTCGAGAGCCATGAAATATATTTCGTGGGTTCCTACTAGGTGTCGGTAAGAAATTAATGATCACGGTAAAACGTTCGGTTTATCAAATGCGTGCACGGGAGATAAAATTGTCATAATTTATAATTTAATGCCGACCTAAAGAGGCTCATTTAGAAGCGCCGAGTTTCCGAAATGATGTCGTATTTATTACGGCCTGTTCTGCATCAGCTGGTCGAAAAAAGAAAAAAACAAAAGTGTTATTTTCTTAAAATATGACCGATATTTTTTCAGTTATTTATAGTATAATTTATTTCACAATATTATTTATTTCACATTTGTATGATACAAAAAAGATACATCTTATTGCATCGCGCGATATAATTCGAAAATTTTATTACAATTTCATTAAAAAATAATTTCTTATACACAAATATTTAAAGAAAAAGAAAAAATATATCATTCTTGTGAAATATATAATTCTCATTTATTTATGTGACATGCAACAAAAAATATAGACTATACGACGTCTTTTGACATCGGTGTCTCGTATTAAAATAATTAAAATCATTAAAACTGCGCATTGCTTGTAGTATTTAAAGGTTTATTCGAAAAAATGTAAAATATAATTATGAGAATTAAATTTATAATATCGCTAATATTTTCTTCAAAATGTAAAGGATCCATCCCGCAAGCTTTTTTGCATACAAAAGCAACTTTACGCGTCGATATTCGCCTTAAAAACACCTTAAAAAGACCGCGGTTGCCGTCTTTTTAATTACACAACAGCAGGTGGTTCGCGATTTTCTCGGGTTACATCGCGCGGGCGTCTTTCGCCGTGGTCCGCATTGTTACGCGCTAACTAATTAGGCGCGCGACGCCGCGTGGCGATGCAATCGCGAGCGTTTTAACGTCTCGCTACATCACGTAGGAAAAAGAAAAGCAAGCAGCTTCCCACCCTCGTCGACTCTTTATTTGCATCGCTGTTATTTAAACGCGTTCGCTTCTGTGGAAAAAGGGTCGGAAAGGAGGGACGACGAAGCGCTCTACGAAGTCGAAAGCGCGAGAGGAGAGACCGAGGGAGCCCTGGTTCATCATAAATGCCCGTTTATTACGGCGGTAATATTACCGTCCACTCTCTCAAGGGCCGCGCGCGTTTTATAGGTAATAACTCATTTGGGAATTAGGCTCTTTAACACAAAGCCTCGGTTTTCGATAAGCATCTCTCTTTCTCCCGTTGCCCCGAGTATATAACCGGAGAAAATGAGAAACCCCTTTGTATAATGTCTCGGTTCTGGGCCAACGGCATGTTATTTACACACGTTTGTGTAACGCGCTCGCGTATATGTAAATATACGTACAACGTGGATGGTCTATTGACTGCCTCTCTACAATCCGCGAGTAATAACAGTCGGAAATTTTTTTCTCGATGCTTCGCTAATAACGTTCCGTCTACACGGAACACATCGCGGCGAGAGCTGTAATCGCGATATCGCGCGGTCGTTGCTGCTATTTCGACTTCTGACTGAGGGATAACTGTCCGTCGAGGCAACAAACGCCGCAGCCAGTCGAGAGAGGAATCTGATCGTGAGGTGAGGTTTATGATCTCCGCGGCAAGAGAGAGAGAGAGAGAAAGAAAGTTATAGAAACCCCGTGTGAGAATTGTATACGGCGTCATCGATCATTCCCCCGAGTCCCCGCTGAATCGCTGCTCGACGTCATTAATTTTGTCATGCAATCATTGAACGGTGTGTTATTGTTATAAATGACGGCATCTAGATTACGCTGTCAATGAGGTTTATTTATTTATTTATTTTTTTTGGTATTTTGTTATTAATTTTACACGCGCATTTGTGAAAGTGGCGTTTGAATGCCGTTAGAGAAAACGTAACGTTAATAGTTTGTCTCATTTGACAAAAATATGAAATAATTATATAAAATAGGCGTTGCGCAAGCAACAATGATTTATTCGCGCACGGGTTTAATTTAATGACGACAAGCGCTTATATGCGCGCGCGATTTTATACGGATAAAATATTTGTAAAACCCCTCCTGGTCGCGGTGCGTGCCTTGCACGCTACGTTGACTTTTTAAGGCACGAGCACAGCCGTAAAAGGCGCGTTTGAGCAGTCTTCGAAATATCCAAAAGAAAGCAAACGAAATTTCGAAAGCGACCGAGCGCACATAATCGCACCCATATCGCGGAAGACGAATTGTGAAAAGAGAAACGAATCCCAAAGGCAGTCGGGAAGACGTGGCTTTATAATTTTTCGAGAGCGGAGATTCTAATTCGGGATTTTGGCGAGAGAAGGGATGAGCCTCGAGGAAAATCCCCGTGAAAAATCCCACAACGATAATCGGTCGATTCTCTATTTAATATAATGTCATAGAACATCTTTTAAATGTTGTTCCTTTGAAACGAACAGAAAGAAAATTTATTCCGCACATACGCTATTTATATTGCATTTTATGTAATCAAATTTTTCCACAAAGAACTATAAAAAGAAAATTTACATTATAAAGTTTAGCTTTTATTTTTCGAAATTTACACAGCAACGAGGAAGTCAGTGTTTCCTAACAAACGTGAGAAGTTACTCGAACAAGCTTCTCTCGTACTGATGCGCGATCGATCCGCGAATCGATCCCAGGATCTTTTCCCCGGAGGTCAACGTACGATAATCTCCGCGTGAAGCACGGACGTAAATCGCGGTAGCGTGCGCAAAGTGATATTCCACGGGGTTCCTAATCATGCGATCGAGTCATTGCTTACGCTTTTATCGGTTCCGCGAAAACGATGTTGCCCCGCGGCGAATCGATAGATCGATCGATCATGGCGATCACGTTGGTCATCTCGTGTTTACATACCTCGTCGGTGACCACTACTGAATTTACAATGTTGCTCCCTCCGTCGCTGAACACATTTCTCGTAAAAGACCGCTAGTCGTGTCCGAAGAAGAAGAGAGGGCCGTCTTTTTTTTATGACTCATCAAAATCACAAACCTAACCGCAGTTTAACTTAATATATCCTATTTCTTTTTGTACACAAAGAACCGAGGAATAATAAAGTGTCAGAAGAATCGGACGATTTTAAAGGAAATTAAAAGATCAATAGAAAAATTCCGCGAGATGTTTAAATCTTTTACTAAATATCTACTTAAGTAGCAAAATGTTTTTTTTTTGTAAACAAGCTTGCAACAAACGAAATACCTCGTGGCTTACGAAGTCGCGGTTTGCGTGATCACTGAGGCGAAAGGAAGAATGAGAGGATTTTGTAAAGATGGAAACACCACTGAACTCGAAATCGGTAGGCTAACCTGTACAAAACGCTGGTTAATCCACGTCTGTTGTATCGGTTACCTGTCGGATTAGATTAGACGTTCCAAAGCGGCGCGCGGACCACCAGGTGAACCAATGGTAACCGACCCCACGTCAAACGCGCTAAACTAAATGTTTCTCAGGTTGTTCTTTTTTTTTTCTTTTTTTACTCGAAAGAGCTCACGAATGGCAGCAGGAATTCAACCCCGTAAAATCCGAAATTAGCGATAATTCGACGTCTTAGGGCTTCTCTCGGCTTGTTTTGTCGAAGTTGCAAAGATGCGAAAATATTCACTGAAGCAAAGGAACTCTTCGGGCCGGCTGTAAGCCGAAAAAATAAAAGTAATAACTTAAGTATTTATTCGGTCTTTTTTAGAGTCCTTAGAAAAAATATTAGGACAAGATTCCGAAATAGTTTTTGCAAATTTTATTTTTTGTAATCTCTGTATTTCTTGATCATCTCATTTTGACGTTGTCACTCTTTTTCAAATTTTATCTTCAAAGTGATTTCGTGCGCAAAAACTCAATAAGTAGTTAAGATAATTAGAGATATATGTTTCGATCTTCTATTTTACAAAGAAATATTTATATAAAAAATATCGCTCTTCAGGAGTTATTCAATTTCAACCTCATAAAAATTTCAGGTGTTTTCTCTCGCAAACGCGAAATCCATAATACACACAATACATAAATAGAAGTATTCGAGGTGGTCGGAACCGTCGTTGTGCGCGTTTTCCGACTTTCCGCACATGAAAACGCGCGACGACTCCCCAACTTCCGCTTCAGTGGACAGGGGGGGCCCGGACTCTTCGGCAAAGTCACGAGGTTGCCGCTCGTAAAACCAACATTAGCCGACAATGCCGGACCGAAGTGACGTTTCAATTTTCGACTGCGCCTCTATTCAGAGTCAAACACCGCGAAAATGCTCGTCGCGCGGTCCCCGATATCGAGCCGCGGCATTATCCAAAAACCACAAGATTTCACGGAACGCTCGTGTCATCCCGCGTCGCATTGTCGTTTAAATCGTGCGATGTGTGCCGACGATTATTTCGCATCTGCGGTCGCGCGACCCCCGCGACAATGGCTCCTCAAAATATTTATTTTTTGGGCCCGCGGTTCGTGCGGCCGAACGATCGATCTGAAAGGGGACCGACTTTAATCTCGTTAAAGGCGACAATGGGGTCGGGCCAAACGTCGGGGTGTTGACTTCGGAGTTAAGAGGTCCCGACGTCGTGTCCTTGGTGTTCGGATTGCTTTTTGCCCACCGGTGCGTCCTGTTTTCCCGGAGGGGGAGATCTAATTTTCTGATTTGCCTCAGCGGGCAACCAGGCGTGGCCATATAACCGATGATTTCCCGAGCGAGATTATCATCGGGGGCGATCCGCACACACCATGGAACTTTGGATTAGCTGCGTTTGTGGAAAGTGAGGATTAAGCTGCATTAAACGTCTTAGGAAACGTCTATGTGTAGGAAGATACGCCTTGAATCCTGCTCCATCAACGCGGAAAATATATTATACGTCTCGCATAAGTGGGTAATAAATCACAGAAAATATTTATTTTTACCTTTTTTTTACTGCCTATATGCGAGAGAGAGAGAACTTAATTTTTTTCTTGATAACATTTTTCAAAAGAATATCGCGATTATATTATTTCCACACGCTTCCAAATCCTCACAACTATAAAAAGCTAAGCCAGCCCGTCCACGGCGTTTCTAACGCGTGTTTTTCGAACATGCGATTTTTCTGCGAGAGAGACGGCTCGACAGCCCGGCAAAACGAATGCTTATGGCAAAAAGGAACGGAGACACCCACGTAGCGGCAACGAGATTGGAATTCCATCCGGCTCTCGTTCGCTGTTACACCTTCATCTCTTACGCCACCGTTCACGAGAGGTGAAAATATAGGCGATAAAACGTGCCTGGGAGTCTAATGGGCCGCTAATTGCTCGACGACGCGGTAATAATCGCGCAATTACTTTGACGTGTAACCTATTGACCCGAATCTTGCCGGTAGTGTCTCATATTGTTCTTAATTATTAATTACCACACGCGATACAATAAAGAAAACATGTTATTATATCGACAAACATTTTGAGAAGATTATACAACAATTCAGAGAAATTCGACTTCGATTGAATCGAGGAAACCATCACTCAAGTGCTGATGCGGAAGCGGGACAGTCGCTGTTAGTTCCCATTGGCATTCCCATCACGCCGTCGTGCCACGTTTATTTCTATAAAGATTGTTGTCTAAGATTTTCGATTCTAGGATCGTCGCGGCGAGACGCGTTTGAGATCGAGCTGTCCGTTAAATAATTGAAATAATCTTCTCGGTGTCGCGCGAACGTTTCGAGAATGATTACACGCCGAAGAATCGACGGCGTTCGCGGGTGTGAAATGTTGTCTGTGCGTCTTATTACGATCGTGCCGTAACAATCGCGCGGTAAGTATGCGTCGCGCGATTCGCGCGCGGCATCTCTCGCATTTTCGCGAGGGAGAAGAGGACCTTCGTTTCTCTTCTCTCTCACCCGTGCGTTTTATCGCGACCTGGGTGGCACCTAGCCGGGATATTCCTGTCATGCGAACGTCGCACGATAATAGTTAAACACGCTTAACCGTCGGCACGTGATGCGCCAACTTGCGCGCGAATAATTGCCGTCTAATCGCCTGGGCTGGGTGTGTATGTTATAATAGCGCGCGGAGAGAACGTGCGATTTGCCTCGAAGTTTCCGATCACCGTCTCCGATGTTAGACGAGATGATTGAAGTTAGCGATTTGCGTAATAATTCAACTCAGTTACGAGATCGCTCCGAAATACATTAAATTTCGTATTTTATTTTTCACGACAACGAAAGAGAAGCCTTTTTATCTCATTTCCGAAAAAAGTTTCCTCTTTTCAATATAACACACACATTTTTAATCGCGTATTTTGTTTAATATTTTTTTGATATTCAATTACATGAATATTTATTTCCTCACGCGTTAATATTATATCGCAAAACAAGAACTCGCCCGGATACATAATAATCTCGCGGAACGAGAGAGAGAGAGATCCGCGTTGTGCGCGCGCGCCCGCGTTGCACCGGGAATTAATTTCTCGAATACGCGATAATCCCCTTGGCAGGGAAAAAAAAATTACAGCGCGCGCGCGCGCTCTTTCTCCGCAGGCTCGGGATTTTTTTCCGGGCACGTACGCGCTATATCGAGAAGCAAAGTTTGCTTAATCGCCGTAACTCCCGCCGTAACCCCTCGTGCTTCCCCTTTTCGCGCTTCAATTCCACGAGGGAAGCGAGCCGCGCGCTGCGATTCTGTGAAATCTCGTTAGCATTTCCATAATGCCGTCGAATTATCAACACCTATATGCTCTCGCAACCTCTACCTTCTCCCGGGTCTCTTCGTCGCATCTCTCCCTCCCCCTCCCTCCTAGCTGGCTCCCTATTTCCGCCCACTCGGTGCTCTATGTACCGAGATATCGCTGCTCGGTGCCGAGGCACGCGGCATGATCCATAAATAATGCATGGGCACCGCGTCTCGTGTCCCGGTCTGTAATTTGATTGCGGAGGCGTCGATTTAAAAGTTCGGGCGCCCACCTTCTCACACGTACGCGGCCATAATGGCACGTACACGCGCGCGCGGGAAAACGCGTAGAGACGTTTGTCGAAGAAGAGGCGATGCGGATGCGACGCAGTGGAACGCAGAGTGAAGAAAAAAAAGAGCAGGTTCTCTCTTTCTTTCTCTTTCTCTCGCGAAAAGAACCCATATCGTCTCTGAGACAATCACACGCCATTGTTTTTCGCCACATCTGCAATTAACGATACCATCTTGCGGAATTGTTCATTTATCATCGGGTACTGCGCGCGACGCGTCGGGCTCTACCCTCTTGTCCTTTAAACGACGACGAGGACGACGTCTTCGACGTCTGTGCGATTTCGCGAGCGAACGTAGACGTAGTTAGATAACGCACATACTCGCTTGCGCCATTCGAAAAAAAACGCTCGTAAACGTACGCCTCGTACGCACACATTTGAATTCGTAATTATATAGTATACGTCACTAATATTACTCACAATGTGTCATAACGAATTCCATTACGATGCGATCGCTATCGTCATGGATTTGTACGCGCATTTGCGTCATTTAAAAGAACGTCAGGAAGATGACGATAAATTTTATTTTTTTTTTTAAATAAATCCACACGGTGTTATCTACACGCTGATAGATTTACAAGTTTCAATCGAACGGAATAATTTTACGAGAGAAAAGAAACATCATCTCAGTTATCTTTCGCTCGTCGCAAAGCGAATGTCTTTCGCAAGATTTTCTTTGCAACGATGAGATTCGCTCATCAACGATGTCAGTCACACCCAGGCGATATTTCAGTGCCCGCCTCGCCCGCAGTCGAGCGTTTTGTTTATGGCGGTCCTAACTCGGTCCACCACCGAGTTAGGTACACACGGCGCGGATTCGTGATTAATTGACGGCCTTCCAGGTAGAGTCGGACGATACTGGCCGGTGGCGACTTGGCAAGCGCACGCGCGCGCGCGCGCACACACATCGTCGTCCGTCCGCCTTCCGTCCGTTGGCACCGGCCATTGTTCCATGATTAATCATCCATTGGTCACCGTTCTTTCGCGGTAGAGAGCCTCCTTTCGATATCTCCTCTCGTGTTTCGCGTTACTGCCGCCGCCGCCGCGATTGATCGCCCGTCCGATTCGCGATCGCGCGCGCTGAATAAGCGCGAAAATCCGTAGCGTAACATGTGCCGTTAAACTTTCACAAAAAATTGCTTTCTATGTAAAAAAAAAGAACTTGGGATTAAAAAAAAAGGACACATTCTGGTTATTCTTCTTGGTGGATTGAAGCGCGCGGCCGGGTCTCAATTTATTACACGCGATGATTTATGTGTTTGCGTCTGAATTAATTTCTCAGTCATTTACATTGTGTTCGATAAACACGCCTACGTGATGATTTCGAAATTTTTGCCGGTGTATATCTCGTCGTAATTGCCGCCTAATTACTGATCCATTATACCGTTCCGTTTATCTGCAGGATGCGATTATCTTCACTACGATAGGACTTCGTTGTTATCTGCGCAGGAACTGAATTTAGAGTGTGCTTTGGTTTCAATTTCGTTGCTATCTGGTCGCGTCTTCAGTTCCATTGTAGATTAGGAGAAAGAGACCAAAAAAATAAAATAAAATAAAGAGCGCAATATTTTCGTAATTTTATGCGCAATAATTTGTTTTCATTAATTGCGAAGCTAAACAATAAGAAAGAGAAATTAGCGCGTATCTCACGTCGACAAGCGGCGTCGACGAGAGATCGTTAAGCGAGCATTCATAAAGTGCGTGCTGCTGAAGTCCGCGGGTTTTACGCCTGGCGATCCATCAAGAGCCTCTTTATTATCATGTACACGCGATCGGGTGTCGACGACGAACGTTTCCGTGTAATGTGACATCATAGAAATCAAAGATTCAACGCGTCCCCGTCATAACCATTTACCGTTGACACCGTCTGCATCGTTCAACCGTTGTCAGTACGCGCGTTGCATGCGCGATCGCGGGAACGGGGAGAAGAAGAGACAGAAGAGCTCGTAAGAAGCCGGAAGTCTGTGGCGACAGACGGAGGAGGCGTAATGTATTATACGCCTGCTATACAGGCGATATCGGTCTGTTCGTTACGTTGATCGATCGTAGATTATCGTCAGATTTCGCTTTGATCGGTATTACAACGTCGCAGCTGTCACGAAGCGCGAAGGAAGTCACGCTAAAAGCTAAAAGTCTCTCTCGCTCCGAGACACATGGAATATCAATCGATATTATAGATATATATCCTCGCACACACACATACACACAAAATTAGCCGCGTAACAACACTTAAGCATTAAATTTCGTGAGAAATTTCCAAAGATGACGACGATTTCCTCTATTTTATGACCGAACGTTTTATTGCCGCGCGGTGTGATTCGAATCTCGCTTGAATATCTTCTTTAATTGTCAATAAATATAAATAATAATTTGTGCGAAACGATCTCGCTCGGGAACAGATTGTGGAAACAGTCTATAAACACGTTCGTATAAACGTCGCTTCTATATATAAAATCCGGTAATTGATAATTAACGACTTTCAGAATTGAGGAGAGAGAAAGAGAGAGACAGTCTTGTTCGCTGTTTGCAGAAGATTCTCGCGAACATTATTTTTTTTTTTTTTTTTTTTTGATGTTTTGAGATATTCGGTTCTATCCTTACTCCGCCACGGGAATTCCTACGATTCCTCTGCTATATATCTGTCAGCTCGTCAAATTAATCACCGGTCTATCTTCTCCGTCCGGGATTCCTTTTTCTGCCGTAGTTTCGACTATCTGGGCGCGGATCGCATTTTTCGGACCTCGCGCGCACGTTCTTCCGCTCCGATCGGATAAATTTCGCGAATCCCAATAAAACCGTGGCGGTCGTGTCGGCAACACGTGTCCGCGGTCTTCCACAAAATGCGAAAAATGTCTCAGCGGACAACCCGCCTCGCGAAATCTGTCCGTCCGATCTCGATGTTCAGTCGGCTCGCCAGACCGATCGCCGACTTCTAGCGTCCTTGATGTCCCCAGGGGCCTCGAAATCATTATCATTTTCGGCGGTGCGAAATTTAGCACGCACCAATGACAATATTTTTAATACGAGCAATATTGTGTTTCGAATCTGTGATTTTCAAGGAAACGGAGAGAAACGATTTTGATGCGATTTCATTTTATTTACATATATATGCATATTAAACAATGTATTTTACTTACAGTTTTAAATTTATTATTATTTTTTAAACTTGTTTGGTTTTATTTTCTCAAAATCGAAGTGTCTTTTGAGACCTCAACACAAATCTCGATGTGAGCGTTATTGGAAATTGGAAATCGTGTATCTCTATTAAAATTAACCGCTGACTAATACGCCGGGGACTTCGTTTTCGCATACATTCACACGATTCGTGAGAGAGCGAGACGAAGAGTGAAGAGAGACTTTGGGAAAAAAGGATGCTGCGGTACAGACGGCCGGCCAGGTCTCACCCGGGGTTAGCTCGTGAGCGTGTCGCTGGCGCAGTATGATGCCGATCCTATCTGAGGCGGCTAATATAGTTGTCGTGAATATCTTAAGGCCGAGCGCGCATTCCACGGGGTTTCTTCTCTCGAGGGTCGCCGCGGGGCGTCCATTCGATCTGGCGAAAGCATCTGCTAATTCGGAATCATGGGAATTTGATTGGCCTGCCCTCGGTAGGTACGCGCTAACGCGCCCTTATCGCTCCCGCGCGCGGCACCGGAATTAATTCAACGCTCGCCCCGTCACTTCATTCGAAGGAGGACCGGCTGAAAAATCATCGTTCGAGAAAGCAGAAAGGAAGAGACTCGCGCGGGAGAAACTTCTTTAAATGATCACTCGTTTTTTTCACTCGCGAACGTGTCGTAAATTTTCTACATAAGTCAAATTCCATTAATCGGATAAAGTATATATTCGACAAATTCGAAACACATATTTTGTATATAATTACAAAAAGTGAAGAATCTGTAAAATTAAAAACCTGTTATTAGCATTCTGTGAAAAGAAAACAAGCAACTGATTTTAATTACTTTCACATATCTTGGTCAGTTAAAAATACGGACAAAATTAAGTGTCACATTTTCCAATATGTTTGGATTAACTCGTTCGGTTTTTGTTTTCATCATGTCCGTTATCTTAGAACTTGCCGAGAGAGAACTCGATTCGCGCTGACCGGTGCAATCGCGGAAGGCGCGCGCGTAAAAGACGTCGATCTATCACTGACCGGCGTAATCCGCGACGAAGCAGCGTGCAAATCGATTACGCTAAAAGATCGGCGAGATTATACGCGGCGTATTCCACGGCAACTTTGTTATATCGGCACCAAGCCGAGACAAGAAATAATCGGTCGTTTCCCGGCGCTCTTCGCATAATGCGTCGTGAGATAAAACGCGTCAGACGCGTTCCGCTCTCCTCCGTTCCGGATGCTGCGTGGAGCCTGGACACGTTCTCTCTCCCTTTGCTCCCTTCTTTCCTGCCTCACCGACGTTGCGAAGGAGGCGAGAGCGAGACGCGCCGTCCTTCGGCGAATTAGCATGTAAATCCGCGGTATTAAGACGTCGGTGGTAACGCGGGATGATGAAACGCTCCGTCCCGGCATTGTTAATCAAGGAATTAGCATATGAAATCTGTATTATATACGGTGGCCCTCTCGTGATACCGGCCCAGGCCGTGTGGGATGCGCCAGGTAACCCTCTCTGGAACGCGCATACTGCCAGTGCCGGACTACGATGTGACGAAGATTCGCGCTTCTCGCGATACATTCAATTTTCAAAGAACTAGGAACACGTGCGTGTGTGTGTGTGTGTGTATATCTACAAGTGTTGCGTTGTTGAAAATTCAGAAAAAATTTCATTCTGAAAAAAAAAGATCGTGTTTTCTCTCGTGAGCTTTTGGAATATTTTTCCAAATCACGGGCGATAACGAAAATTTTATTTCAAGTGTACATGTCAGGTGTATTTTTGTACGGACTCTGATTAATAATTACTTAATATTTAAAGAATTTACAAACGTACATTGAAATGTCGAGATTGCAACCGCCACTTGGCGATCCGTCATTGACTTCTCGGCACACAGTGGCTCTCTCGCACACGTGGGAGAGGGTCCTCCGTGTGGGCCCCCTCGAACGTAAAACGCATCCGTGTAGCGCGCGGCAGTTCATCCCGACGCGCACATGCGCGGGGCTACGAATGCACGGGGTGTACATAATAAATAAGAGGAACTTTATCAGATCCCACGCAGACCCCTGCGGCTACCAAGCGGCATTATAATGCCCGTAAGCTGATTAGCCGCTTGAATTTGTCCACGTTCTTATAATTGGCTCAATAAGCAGGTTGCCCGATTAACGTTCCCCTCTCCTACCGTCGTTTCTTTGTGTGCGCATACATATATTTATATGTATTTTCCCGCCTTGCTCGTTTTTGGACAAGCCCTCGGCGTCTCTCTGTATTAACGTGGATATATGGCGTGTACTACCGCGCGCGGGTGTAGCTCGACCGTCTGGCAAATGCCCTCGGACAAACGTGAGGAAATATGGGTGGCGTAACCGTGGCCGCGTGAAAAATCCCCGTAAGCGACGGCCTCTTTATGCGCCACGACCGTGAGGGCATTAATGTTGGAATATTTTTCAGATTTACGACGCGCTACTGTGTGTACATTAATCGCGTTTACCGTCGTCTTTCTTTATTGCGTGTAATGCATTTTGAAACCTTCAATTATACAGAAATTGACAAATTCTCTATTTTACACTCTCTCTTGAAATTTATTAAATAAAAAAATAATCGTGAGAGTGGAAGTGCGTGTAAACATGTCAAGTATCTAATGCCACTGTTGTTTTATGTTTACATGCTACACGTACACCGGACAAGTACAAGTAGCGGAGAGATTAATGTCTCGTATATCAAGCGGACGTTTTTTTTTCCGAGACTTCAAACAGATACTTAAGAAACAAAGTTGACTGAATCCATCCAGTTCATTGTCGAATCTTTTTACATGCATCCGAGTCTCTCTCGACAAAGCCTTTGAGAAAAGCAGCTGCTTTAGAGTTGCCGTCTGGCAATGCCGCATCAATTTACCTTGAACCGGATATCAGAAAGATGTGTCCATCTTGAAATATTCTAAGAATGTTCACAAATATACTTATGAGATATTTTTTAAAATCCACGGACATTCCGACACGTGAAATAGATATAAAACGACTGTCTATGGAATATCGTGGGCTGTGTGGGAAGTAAAGAAACTTGAGAAGTAAGAATGTAGGTCTCTATGAGACTTGAGAGAAAGAGAGATGGAACTCCGCTCTGTATATTCACGAACGTCACGTTGATGTGTGTGTCTGTGTGTGTGAGCGGACACTCTTAAATGTATATATAAAAGCCATATTTATTCAACGGCGGATCCGAAAACCCCGGGAGGGAACAAAACGCGCAACAAATAGGAGTTAATCGGCCGGCTACATCGATACTAAACGCGCGGTTCATTGTGTGGAGGCAAACGCCTGCTCGATATAATTGGCCTTTAATTAGAGTCCGACAAAAAGTAAACTCATCCTTCGCCTTGCTCCGCCGGTTCCTTCGCTTCATCCTTTTTTTTTTCTTTTTTTTTATCGCTCCCTTACTCTTAGATCATTGCCTCTCTTTCGCGCGGTCTACAAAATTTACTTTAATTTTTTTACTTTTTTTCTTTGCATGTGTGTTTTGTGTAGAACTTCGTCATTTTTCAAATTCCTTAATATATAATGTGTTTCGACTAAACTCTGTGAAAAGAGTTAAGCATCTTCATCTGTGTAAAGTATCCATTATCTGTTCTATTTATCAAAAAGTCCGGATCTTGAGATGTAGCTGCTATATATATTCCGCGATCGGTATAATTATGTTCTACAGACCTCTACGCCATTGCTCAAGATACCTGTCAGCGTGTCGGGAGGCGCTCGCGAGCCGTTTAATGCTTTACACATCGTTCGACCGAGCGACGACTCAACTAGCCCGCGCCGCGGATGGAGATTGATTTGCCTTTGTTGGCAATTAGCCCGCGTCCATTAGTCAGCCGCTGACTTTTCAATCGACCGCCAAAACGAGCGAAACGGGAGGGAGATCGTTACGGGGCCGGCAGCCTCGTCATCGCCGGACAAATGGATTTTCTTCACGGGTCCCTTCGCCTTTTAATCCCACCCTCCTCTCCCCACATCCCTCCGTCCTCTCCTCCCCCTCCGTTGGACGCGCACAGCATGTTTACGCGTCGAAAAATCTACCAGCGCGCTGGTTAATTAGAGGGGGCGCCGTTTCGAGCACGGTTGGGTGTTCGCCGCGAGAAGATACATCATTGCGAAGGTGATTAACGAAGCGACCGGCTCGAAAAAGTCACGCGATCGATGGACGGAGAGGCCGATGTAGGTTTATATCAAGTATCTCGCGAAGAATGTTTGACGGCGAGTTCCTTCGAATGATGGAAAGAATTTTCTCTCTCTCTCTCTCTCTCTCTCTCTCCCTCTCCCCTCCCTCTCTCAACATTCGAGGTCAAGTGATGTCGCTATGACGATCGAGTTTATAATTTATCGAAACTTCAAAACGCCACACCGTTCTCGAGTATATTCTCGAGCGCACGGCAAATCCCGCATAATTTTCTCTCTTTCTTTGTTCCTTCTTCGCGCGCTTTCTCCGAAACACATCGTGCATCTTTTTTTTTTTTCGGCGGCCAATTAGACTATGATTTACAACGATCGTTTAGACGAGCATTTAGCGCTCGTAAAAGTTCGCCGCTACCAATAATTAGCGAAGCATTAAACTCATTAGAAGCGGATGCCGCACATATGCCAATTAATTAACGATCGGTCCGAAATGGTTGAATAAAAGTCTAGACCGGGGCCTAAAAGTATCCTCTATCATATAAACGAAGGCTTCTTTAATTTATTTTTGCTATCTTTTTTAATGACTCGTCTTTATACGTAATAAATATAATAATACTGTAATTTATGAAATTACAGAATTAATTACACACATACAAAACGAAAAAAATTTTCATGAAACATTATTCTAGAGGTTTTACGTGATTTTTACTCGAGATAAATTTATCTACGGATCAAATATCTCCTAAAATAAAGAGAGTGAATCCCATTGCGTGTTTGAGTCACGAACAATCGCAAAAAAGTACCGGTCTTCAAGAAGCAACTAGAAATCCCGAAGAGCGTTTACGGCGGAAACCTGCGATTTTAGACTCGAGCAAGAAAGGTAACATTGTTGCTCGCGCAGGTAATTGGAGCGATCTTCCAAGTGAATTGTTCGAGCGCGGAGGTGTTGCCGGGTCGTAACCCCAAGACTCTGCGGAGTATCGCAAGCGAAGCTGAAGAGGTGATCGAAGGGAAGAAAAGGGAGGGGAAGACAAACAGACGTAGTGTAAGAACAAGAAAGGACGAAGAGGAAGAGAGCGGGAGAAACGCGCAGAAACACGAAGACACAAAACAGAGAGGTGGGAGGGAAAGCGTTTTGAGGTGGCGGATGATCGGGACAAGGACGGGAAGATTCTGGATGAGAAACGGGAAGGACGCGGCGAAAAAGAAAAAGAGAGAGAGAGAGAGAGAAAACAAGCGAACGAGTATAGGTTAACGAGGGTGTGATTCATGGAGCCCCGGCGGCGCGGTTCTTCGTGCCCGACGCGCTCTAAAGGTGCTCATATCCCGAAATTATGCTCGGCCTGCACCTGCTGCACGTCCACGCACCTTCCAGTTTCGTCGCCTAACAGTAGTAGTCGGGCGTTTCTGTTCCCCGGGATTTTCTTCCCCGATCCTCTCGAACCCGCTCATCGAATCGGATGGGGCGATAAGTGGCGTAATGAATCGATCGACTTTAACGACTGCCATCAGCGTCTTCGTTCCGACGCAGGGTATATATTACGCACGTGATATTGCGGACGGATAATAATCATATTTGCTCAAGGAGGCGCTTTTTAATGAGACGCTATTAAAGTATTTACCCCGTATAATATATTTTCGCGACGAAAAAGAAAGTTTTCTCGAAGAGAGGGAAAGAGAGAAAGGGAAGAAGATAGAAAGAAATATCGTAGATACCCACATGGCACATGTGCTGTTTAGAATTACGTTCTCTCAACGATTGTTTGCAACGGACATTCTGTGTTACATTCTCTATTCTTCCTGTTCATTCTTCTTGTTACGCATATCAATCCCGGAAAACAAAAAGACTGTTTTTTCTAACAACTTCCGTCCTAATAATCTATTATTACTTTTGAATGTTTCAGATTACAGAACCTAATTTGGGTCATCGCTTCGTGTTTTCATCATTTTTCCTTCATATTTTTCTTGCATCCCTTTTCGAGGAAGATAATTGATCTTATGGACATCGAGGACGAGACTTGAGAGCCACTGCTCCGGCGCATCTAGGTATTATTTAACTTGGTTAGGGAGCGACGGTGCGTGTGCGACTGATGGGTATGAGGTTGTAAAGGATCCCTTCGAGACATTAATATTACCAACGTAAGCACCGACTCTCGCTTGTAATCATGGTGCATCGTTGCACCAGCCGGCCCGGCTCTCTCTCTCTCTCAATGTGTGTACGGCGATCCGATGTGTGCACATGCATCGCGCACCGCCGGCGCTCCGAGTGTTGGTTTCGCCGGTGCTTTCACGTGAACGCCTCCCGCTCGTTCTCGCTCGTTCTCGCAAGTCGATCGCACGGGGATCGTCGTCGCGCCGCGTCGTTAACCGATGCGCACCGCCGAAGTGCCCCTTAAACGACCGGTGTTTTCGCTTTAGCGTCAATTTATCCAATTTATTCCGAGGTTCCGAGGTCGAATTAAGGAAAAACGCCGTAAACGCCCGAGATATTGCGGTCTGTCACGCCCGCTCCGGGCGGGGACGAGCGTAAACGAGGAAAGTCAGTCGAGAGAGAAATGGGCGAGTCCGATCGCCGATTATCTTATCTCCGTTTCCGTCGGGGAGAACGAACGAGGGGAGAGAAAGAGATTATCGCTTATACAGATGTGTTGTAACGCGGCGCAAGGGAATCTTCTTACGAATTTAATTTAGTCCTTCGCGCAAATTAGCGCGACCGAAACATGTCTCAAAAATGTTAATCTCGAAAAAAATTCTTCTTTACGAAGTAATATGCATACCAAGAATTGATTTTATTACGTTTATGTGTGTGATAATATTAACTTTGAACATTCACTTAATTGGACTTCGGACGATTTCTGAATCGAATACAGTGTGTTCAAACGCGCTTGCTCATAAATTAACACATGGAGTGTTTTTGGAGGGAAACGAAGGAGGGAAGAAAGGAAAAGCGTGAGAAACGAAGACGGTATACTTCTTATTCGCAAATGCTTGCTGTAAAATTTGTCGCGCAAATCCACAGCCATAAATCGGCGCCAATGTAGCACGGCCCTGAACAGGCACCGAACCAGGATCGGCGACGCGATCAAGTCCTTCCGATCTGCGGCTCCCTTTCTCTCGCTTTCTGCTCTTTTTCTCTTTCTTCGTTTATAAAAGCAACCACGTCTTCGATCGAGGGCGGCGTTTCGAGAGAGCGCCCCTTTTTTTTTACGATCTTATTTCCACCGCGAACACATCGCGACAGCTCTCGAGACTTGAAAATTCTTGAAAAGAGGCGCGATAAACGGGACAGCTGCAGAATCGCGATTAACATATTCGACGTGATCGCGTTTCATAGGGTCCCCTGACGGACCAGCCGTGGACACAAGTCGACTCCGAATTGTCCTGGGGAACATTTTTATGACGGTGTAAGTGTTCCTTATTCCCGACAGTGCGAGGCTGAAATGTGTCCGATTGAGGATAAGAAGGAAATGTGAGAGGCATGTTCGAGCGTTTATCCGCCTGAAGCAGCTGAGAACAAGTTAACCCTCAGCTCTACTCGCGCTATTTATTATATCTTAACTACTCGCATACATTTGTATGCCGACCAGAGAAAGAGAGAGTTAAGCTACAAGTGAATAGCATAATCGCAGGAATTATAATATTTCTCGTAAGTGCAGATTTGTTGCAAAAAAATCGTACTCCATCATAAGAGATGATTTTATTATTTTATTCCTTCCGATAGAGAAAAGGAATACATCCGCTCATTATTTGCAATAGAGTAAAATATTATTAGCGAAACACTTATTCGTGCGAAAAAAAAAAACAATTATAAAAGTTTAACGAAGTGCTGACTTTGCGCAAAGAGCAAATTGAAGTAAATTATTAGCAAATTAATAGTTAAAGTAATAGTTCGACAAAATGTTTCTAGATCGTAAATTATGAGAAAAATTCTATTTTAACATGGGCTTTCTACGTTTGCCTTGTGAATAAACATCAGTAGGAGCACTAATGTTAAAAATAGAACAAAAATAACAATATAAGATACACATAAAGAACAATACGTCGGGAAGTTTTTCTTTGGCGAAGGAAAAGTGAGTGTCTACTTACATATATCGTAACTTCTTTATATTTTTTGAGATTCTTCAAGTCTCTGAAAAACAATTTATAATACAATCAGTCATCAGAATTCAAGTGTGTATGAAAAAAATCTCGGCAATGATCTTTCTAGTGTGGTTTTCTCTTCCTGTGCCTACATTTTTCTCTTCTATTTATCGGAGAGCCGATGATGAATTATTACGATAATTTGCTGACTATCGTGTCTTTAACGCGTCGGTGATTGACGGGTCAGAAAGCGATAAATCTCTCGACTTGGACGAAATGCGAAGACGCATGTGTTATTTCGAATGTCATTATGTGTTATTAACTCCATTTTTTTTTTTCCGAGACGGAAATGTGTGTCGTTCGAGATACACACACTGGTTTAACTTCATGAAAAACGAAATTAAATTTAATCAATGAGGAAATATGTTAAGAAAAAAATGAGACATTGTTTCTTATACACGAATAATTTCAAAGATCTGTACAATATAAATGTTTGCGACAATTCGTGTTATATATTCCTGAAAACTTCTGGTTCTCGAAAAGTTCTTGCACAAAGCGCGATTTCTGGCGATGTTACATCACAAACATATTAATTCCTGCGAATTTACTTGTTCACAATCTTCGCTAGAATCAACAGAATTTTGCGAAGAAAGATACAAAAGTTCGCGAGATCGTATAATTCACTTCCCGATCACCCACTCGATTTCTCGTAAAAAAAAAAAAGAAAAAAAAAGAGAAGTGATCGAGCAAGGCAGTGGATGTTGCAGCGCAATTTCGCCGCGTGTTAATCCGTCCGCGTTGCGAGAAGATAAGATTCGCGCATAATTTTGACGTACCCTCGCAATTACGCGATGCGGGAAAGATCGCGAGAAGAGAAAAATCGCGGCTGTTTCCTACGAAGGATATACTCTTCGCGCCGGAATAAAACCGACGGAATCGCCGCAATCTCGCGCGCCTACGCATCGATTTGCGGCATCTCTCTACTGTGTTGAACGTCGTGTAGACAAAGAGAGTTCCTTAGGAGCCCGCGAGCGTAAATTAAACTATAAGCCGAGGCGTCGGCGTTGCGGAGAGAGAGCTCGACTCTCCCAGCTTCGTATTTATGAAAGTGTATTGGCCCGAGACTCGCGCAATGGAAGTCTCATGGGGTTCAGATCGTGATAATTCAATAGTCGCACCTTGTGTGTATGTATCGGATAAGATCTTAACGCACCGACCGCAAGATTGTGGGCGAAATATTCGTCTGCGAGCTCGCCAATTGGAGAAAAACTTTTCTTCGATAATGCGTTTCCCGTCGCGTTATAAATTAACATTCCTTCGCGAAGTTCCTTGCAAAATTGCACTCGCGAACATCGAAACTGAAATGTGTGCCGCATCTTTGATCGTACATATGTGTGACAAACGTGACGCTAGTTTCACATTCGCATCTAATCTATTGAGAAAGTTTCATTAATATTAACGCCACATGACTAATGTGTGATAGATCTTTCGAATCAAGGTCAAAGTGTTTCCGGATCGAATTTCTGCCGAGTTTCTCGGCGCGCAAAACACGACCATAAATACAGCTCTCTTTCAGATCCAAAGAACTATAGGCGAGGAACGCGCACGAGGAACGCATCTCTGTGTCTCTCTTTCTTTCTCCTCCTCTTCCTCTCAGAGGAAGATCTTGGAAGAAACCGAGCCGGAGAAGATCCTGAAACGCTCGGCGAGCGTCTCGACGCGCTCCACCCACTCCCCTCTGACATTTTAACAAACAGCGGCGCGCCCAGAGCGGATAATTATTTTTGCGGGCCGCGGGGACCCCGATTACCTCGTGTCTTCATTTACCCGGGTCCTCCGACTCTTCCTCGTACACACCTTCGCTCGGTTCTCTCGCTCTTTCTCTCCTCTTTCCCTACGAGGCAAGACGATTTTTCGTGCTGAAAGCCGCCGCCCTTTTGCGCCTTTTTTGCACGGGCTCTCGACGGGCTCCGCCACGGTCGGAAAAGGGTGAGGGGCGTGGTGAAACGCACTCGGCGTTTTAAATCACCTCGAGACACACAGAGAGTACGAACCACCTTCGCGTACCGAGCATCGACGCCTCCACGTTGTTCCACGGGGTCCAACGCGGGGGTTTCCTTCCCCTCCCTCAATCTTCGTTAGGTCCTTAAGCGACCAGCGCGCGCGTTCGCCGATGATATTGATTTTTCATCTTCGCTCTTCGCTCTAGGATTTATACACTCGCGTTACTTATATATACGCGTGTTATCGGGCCCGGCGTGGTCGATCGGAGTGCGTTCGACTCATCCGCGATCTCTGATAACAAAATGAAATCACGCCTCGTAGTTAGCGATGTCGCGTATAAAAGGATACGCTGCGCGCGCGGTACCGAAGAGATATTGAAGACGAGATAGAGCGATTTTATCACGCCTGATATCTCTATGGAATTAATGTTAATGTTGCATGAAAAGGATGACTCCGGGCGTATATATTATGTATATGTTTTTATATACATGTATCTCTATTGCGATATTAAGTAGAAATGGTTCGATGGCAGCTTTTCTGACAGATCAAAATATCTCTGTAGCATCTTTGAGATACACGTGTTTCATTTTCTTCGCAACGGTGGAATTTCTTGATCTTGTGATGCGCATTGTGTTTTTATACAACTAACGATCTTTTCCTGAACAATTCCGAATTTATTTTAACACTGATTTAACGAGATAAATTGTCGTCAATATAAAGCAACAATGTTTCCGCGCGTTCAATCTATCGCGATCCCATCTCGCCGTCTTACGACATTTCTCGCTCGTATAACAATCGACGTCGAGTGCGCTCGTAATCGCGCTCGTTCAGCGCCCACTAGAGAGGCAGAAGAGCTATGTAGAAGAGACATAGATAGGAAGAAGAAGCGAATGACGAGGAAGAGGAGAACGGTAAAATGGAGGAGATGAAGAAGCGATGGCTCGCGGGGGACGAAGGAGTGAGGGGAAAGAGGAGGAGGGTAGAAAACCAATATGAAATTATCCTCGCGCGAGCGAGCGCCAAATTGCAGGTAATAAAGCGGGCCGATAAACAAATGAAGCAACGAGAGGCGCGAGGTGCGGCTTCTCCCCGAACGGGGAACAAAAGGAGAAAGATCGTCGAACAGTGCGAGTGGGAAAGAAGCGAGGAAGAGGAAGAACGCAACGAAGAGAGCTCATCTCTTGCGACTGGCAAAACAAATACTTTTCAGCGTTGGACTGCGAGCAATTGATGGCGGAGAAAACGCGCGTAAAGTTCTTATCCTCTCGTCGAACGTACATTTTATTAAAATAGATTTACAAATATTTGACAAAACTGTAGCCAGGTTTTGGGGCTGTTTACAGGTTTTCCCTCTGGTAGGCGAACAATAAGTTCACGAGTTCAGAAGTCAAGTTAACCTCAGTATTACTGAGAAATTTATTGACTTTTGTAATAAGTTTACAAAAGATAATTTATTATCAGGAGCAATTCAGAGAGACGCGTACCTCAGATCGGTTTTCCACAATTAAATTATAAATAATCGATTGTGTTAAGTTGTGGATTTTGTATTTTGTTGCGCAACGAGTTTGTTTCGCGTGCGAGTATACGCAATAACGTGTGTTATATCCCACAATCGTTTAACTATCGTCGAGTTTAACGTCGCTCCCGCGAAGTCATTAAGAGAGAAGATTGACGTTTTCAGTTTCCGTCGAGCAACAAAGTAAACAGACGTTAAGTATAGTGCGACGTCTCGGATAATTAGTTGTTTCTCGACGATCAAACGTAACGCGTGTGTAATTGAATTTTTATTACACGTATATAATAATGAATTAATAATCTCGCGAACGCCATTGGCCAATGTTTAAAGGTGGAAAAATATTGCCGCATTCGCAGGCAATATCGCTATTATTAGTTCGCGAAAAAAAATGTACGAGAATTAACATACTGTGAAGGAACAGCTCTATGTTCGTTCGCGATAACAATAATTTCGGTATCTTATTCTTCAGTGTAATGCTACGCGCGGCAAAGGAAAAGGCGGAGCGTGGCATATGTCACGTGGTCAAAATAAGCGGCTGTCCGCGGCAATGACAGAAGCAGATACGCCGTAATTTCGTTGTATTCACGATAGCGTGCAACGAGTAATAACAAAGTTTTACTCGCGTGGGTTATACACACATACACACACATACATACATACAGTTTGCAAATGGTGCTCGAGAAGCGAAAGTCGGATCAATTATTGAAAGATATTATCGAACGATTTTTCCTCGCGATGTGTGTATATCGCTCGAGAAAACACGGATGCTCAATTCGAAACTTCGTTTTCTGCGTGTGTGATGACATCGCGTTATAAATTACTCTCGAGAAGCACACAATGCTCTTCCAATTACCGAAATTACGAAGCACAAATTGTACAAAAGTGTACAAGAAAAACAACACTCCAATTTTAATGGAAAGTATCGCGGTAATGACGGAGATAATAAGCGGAAATTAAAGATACTTGGCATATATGTAAAAAGATGGATAGATGACCGAGATATTAATGACGACCTCGGCGTAGGATCGCTCGCTCGCGCGGACTTTAATTAATGAATCGTAATTGCCGGTCCGGGGTGGCACGCGATCGTCGCGACAGGACGACGACGTCCTGCCAGTTGTCGATCGGCACCGCTCGTCCGCACCGGCTTTCGTCGGGCCCGCGATTTCATGCCAAGATGGCCGCCCGCGTACGGCCCTCTTACAAGGATCGATGGTGGGGGTAATGACGCTCATCACCCGACAGTGTTTTGCTATACCAACATCGGGCCGCAAGCGCCGCGATCGTGGGCTCGACGAGGAGGACCCGACGGGCCCCGGTCGTGCGCGCGAGCAAGACGCCGGAGAGATCTGATCTCATCCGCGATAGGAAGACCCTTGTGTCCTCCCGCCTCCTCAGCCTCCTCCTTTCTCGCTGAGATCTTCCACCACCGTCGAATCCACCTCCTTCACCCTCCGCCTTCTCGCATCTCCGCCGCGTTTCTTCCCTCCAACCTTTCTACATGTTTCCTCCTCTTTGTCGTCTTCCCTTGTCTTCCGTTGTTGTTCACAAGCCCTCCTCGCGCGCTGAATTTATCCCCCCGGTTTAACTATCCTCGCTCGCTTCTTCCCCGGCGTATCGTCCCTTTTTATCTCCATCTCGCTTCTTTCCATTTCCAATTTCTTCTCTCTGTATTCTTTTTCCGGATTTGTATCTTCGTTTCTTTTTTTTCATTATTTACTTAATTCCCTTCGACTTATTTCCCGGCACGTTTCATCGGTAACTCATAAGTCTCTCGACATTTTGAAACTTTTCTTCAAATTTACTTATTCCTCTTCCTCAAGTTGTATTTCCCCTTCAGATCTTGAGTATTTTACGTGCTGGATGAATAACCAGTGTCTCTGAAATTTTTAAATTCTTTATCGCTTGTATTTTCTCCTTGAGCTTCCTCGTATCTTTGTCTTGTTTTCTTATAATGTTTCATTAAATTTATCCTTTCTTCATGATCGGACTACCATCTCGTTGGTATATCCACGTTCCTTCCTTCATTTTTCACTGTACTAGTATTTTATTCTTCCCGTATGTTTCCACTTCTTCATCTTCCTTTTTTCTTTCTCGACGCGAGAATAACTCGCACTTGGGTTGACGCGACGCTCGCAACGTGACGTTGTCGTTGAAGAGAAGATCGACAATGAGGCTTCGAAATAAGGGACAGAAGCGGACCAGAGAAGATGAATGGAGAGACTTAATAGTGGTTTAAAGCGAGTTGTTCGGCCACGCCGTCATTTCCATGAATTACGTAATCATCGCCGCGTGATTTAGTGGAGCTGCGACGATCAGGTAGAAAATACAAGAGCGCCCGAGAACTTTGCAGCTAGAGCATAGCTTCGGGCGTGTGTGTTTTACAACTTTTTCTTTAATCTTCGCTTCTCCACGCTGCAAAAAGCGCGATTAACTAAATGCGCTTTATTCGTGGAACGAAGAATTCAATGACATGGAAAATTAGAAAAAAACACTCGGCAGCTATTATTATAGAGTCGATTTTAACTATAACATTTTTTATTTTAGCTATAACAAGTAAATTTTGTACAACATCCGTGTGTATGGGATTGTAATTTTTTTTTAGCAGCAAAATATCTTCGACAGTCTTAAAATCATAGATTGAATCCTCGGTTTAACGCGCATCCATGTGATATTGTTCGAGAAATCGAAACGAGCATTCCTTCCGAGATCGGGAGGTGTAAGTGTAATAATATCGCCCCCGCGTGACTGATATGATTTGAAACTTTATACGTGGCCACGGGCGCAGCATAAAGAAGCAATAGCGCGCGCGTATCAACTCTCAATCGGTATCCATGTTCCTGGATTACATTAACTCGCGAGAGTAATATAATTACAACGCATAGAACAAAGAAGCACACATCGCGCTGCGATGCCGACGGGCATATCGTTTGAACGCGCGTAATAGCAACGTCTTGCATCACGTGCAGCGCCACGGGAGCCATCCGGAAAGGATGTGCGATCCCACACGGTTGCATGTGTGTGTGTATGTGTTTCCACGATCTTTCTTGCAAATCTTTCTCTTTCCCATGTAAAAGAAACAAAATGTTTATTGTAGAATTTATTTTTTGACTTAAAAGAAAGTTTTAAATGTGTCAAGTTATTTTAGGTCGATCACATATTCCACACGCAGTATAGTGTTTTTTACTTCACTTCCGCGCAAAAAAAAATGTCAATCTTTGACAGTGACATGAAAGGTGTGTTTTTTTCTATTACCTTCATCTATTGTTTTACTTTTTTTGAATATTAAGACGCTACATAAGGTGTGTTGGGACTTGGTTTTTTTCCTTGGTGTAAGATAATTCAATATTTTTTAAAGAACTCTAGAAGTGAAAATCTCTTTGTTGTGAGATTGTACAAAAGTAAATTATCAGTTTTCTAAAAATTAATATACACTATTTCCTTTGTTTCTTACTTTGTGTCAAGGTGCACTGTGTGTGTGTTTGCGCACTGCACGATCTCGCTTTTGATCATCGTGCATAGGAGTAAGTCGAGAAAACAAAGGAGCATCAGCTGAATGATGCACGAGGTGTGTTTAGGCGCGCGATAGTGACGTGCCCGAACGACGTGCATCGCACATCTCGTCACAGGAGCCGTTCGTACCCTCTCGCGCGTACTCCTTCCCACCGGGAAACATGCCGAGACGCGCCAGGGCTTCATCCTCGTAACCTAACGAGAGAGAGGAAGAGAGAAGGCCGTGGATAGAGCCGTCAAAGCCGCGGGGGGGCCAGGCTGCCTCGCCGACCCCCCGTCGCTCGCCATCTTGGCTTTTATTAACGAGAAAGGAGGAAGGCAACCAACGTGGCGCGGGAGGAGAACTCTCTCTCTCTCTTTTTCTCTTTCTCTCTTTCTCCGAGCTCTCCGCTCTTCTCACTTCTGCCCTCCCTATTGCCCGGGCACCAGAGAGAGATTCACTCTGGTGAGACGGAATTCATTAGGGCCGCGGCTAGTTAATGACTCGTCCGGGCTACCTTGCCACCTTCGGACACCACCGTGACGCTCTCGCCGCGCCGCTCCTCTCTCCGTTTCGCTACGTATTAAATCGCATTACGCCGCGTAATGTGTCTTATTGTCGACGCGTGTATATCGTAGGAGATGAATCGCGTATGAAGCGCAGACGCCATAAACGGCTCTTCGCGCGCACAAGCTTCGATATTTTTGAGATAATATCTTTTAAAAATCTTTATTCAACATATCTCTCTTTCTTTTTATTTTGGCTAACGTTATTTATTACTCGACGGTAACATTTAACGATGAATTCGAGATATGCAAATAAGAGATGCGCGAGAATTTCTGAAGCCTTTCAATTTCAGCGTTCAGTGTTCGACTGACACAAGATTTTCAAGATATCTTTGCAAAAATTTTTTTAATCAACACCTTTTTTTACCTAGAGTTATTTATCGCTTGACATTTAATAACACATTCGACGATGCAAATGGGATTAGCGCACAAGAATAACTGTGCAATAGCGCGACACCGTCACAATACGTTGACTTAATTACGTGGCAAGTGGAATTGCTAATTTGCGAAATGACGCTGATAATACACAATCAATTTAAATATTTTCTCGTAAGATTTCAACTGGGATATAAAATCGCTAAAAGATTTTATCGTCGCGTATCGATAATTCGTATATTTTTCACCACCACCAGAAATGGCGCCGTGCCGTTCGCTCGCGACTTTATGGCGTGACAAAACTTACGACTTCCGTATGCAGAGTTGCGTGTTTTTTTTTTATTTTTTTTATTTTTTTTAACACATTCGCCTGTTACTTGTATACAAGGGGTGTAACGAGGTACACGCGAAATAATACGTAATCACGCGCTCTCAAATGCGGTAAATACCGCAATTTCATCGATCGTTTCTTGTAACATACTGTAATATTTTTGTGACGTTTTGACACGACGTACACTTCAATCACGCCCATTCGATCCACTTTGTCTTTCTCGTCGAACACTTTTGCTTCGCTCTTCAATAGGATAATATTACGTTGCCTTCTTGTATTCATAACTTTGAAAGACCTCTCTCGCCGTTTCACACGGCGTCGAACTTTGCTCTTCGAATTTCTCGTTGGCAGTCGTTTCGTTTAAACACAACAACCGTTTGTACACATCAAATATACCGACAATTGAAATAACAATATCTGTGATATAGTGGAAAAATATATGGTTAAAACCGCAACGTCTAATATTTTTTCGCAAAATTTCTCGAAGTCATACACGAGAATTTCTTTCAAACTGTTTTTCAAGAGATGATTCTCTCCCTCAAAAGAACGTCACGCACTCACTGCATTTTAGTGTCGGAAACGCTATTGCGCCAAGAAAAGCGCGATCTTCTTCTCTCTCTGCTTCGCGCGTACATTCAAAATTTCGATGCGATTCGATCTTTTTATTAGAGCTCTCGCAGGACGATCGTTCCAGGATACCGCAACCGTTAGCAGTGGAGCGTGGCGCTCGTAAGTGCCCACTTACGCGCGCGAATCCTGACGAGCGGCCGTCGTTGCGGGTTTAATCCCGCCGTCGTTATTGGCCGCTTCCCTCGCGGGATCGTTGTCGCGATCGTTACGACGACAGCAAGTTGGCTATGAAAGCGCGAACCCAAGAGACGCCGTCGTGGGCGTCGGGTCTGAACGCGTCGTTTTGAACGCGTTGCATAAATTTCTCCTCGAGGAACGTCCTTCGATTTGCGTGAAATAACGACTTCAAAAAAAAACTCTCTCTATATATATAAACTTTATTTCTCTTGTTGTGAAAAAATGGCTTAAATTAACGTAGTGATTAAAACAAATTGAAATTTAACTTAAAGTCTTTAATGAGAATTTTTTTACTGAAAGTTTTTTTTTAAATTGTGTATATTTTGACTAGATTATTTTCAACAATTTTAAAGCGTTCGATCGCTCGTGGTGTACTTCGAATTGTAAGCACGTCTTTAGAAAGTCTATTTCGCGGTATGTGTGCGCGCGCGCGCGCGCGCGTCTCTCTATCGTCGAGTTCATTAATTCTTCCAAAATCAACGTCGGCTTCCTTTCGGCGGCGATAACGCAACGTCAGTATGAATCCCAGTTAACTCGTTAAGGTCAACGCGTATACGGACACGGCGAACGAACGTGGCACGGCCGTATAAGCCGGCGGTTTCATTGTAACGCCCCGCCGAAAAGAGCAAAAGGACATTTATCTCCTCTTCTGACATCGTGTTTATTAAAAATAATGACGTGTTGGTAGAACGGCCCCGAATTAACGGGGATCGAATACAAAGTCGCACAAATCCACACCCTTCACTTCCTTTTACATTATCGTACGGAATGTCTCACAGAAGTCTCTCGGAATGTCTAAATCGCGCGTGAGAGAATCTCATTAAAATCTCGAGTGTTGGTGATATATTAAAATACTTGAGACTTCGGGTGTATAATCTCCGCAGTTTATAATATTAAGAAAAAATTCGAGACCATTATTTTGCTCGGATTATATAATACTATATTTTACGCGGAGCTGTTATTTTCTTTTATTACAATATACGCGCGTGTTTATCAATTAATTCTATCTATTACACTCAGCTTAGGGGAACGAAACGCGTACTTACGTACTCGTATGATAATAAACGATTGAGCGAGGAAGAGAGGAATCCTACACCGATTATCGTAGCGACGACACGCTCGCGAAAATATCAGTAATCGATAATTATCGATAACCACGCCGAAGTAAATCAAACACTTTTGTCTCGTTAATCATAGTGATTCGTGACCTTAATGCCGATGCGGACGAATAGATGCAACCGCAAATCTCCAGGGTTCCATTACGCGCGCGTCGTTAAAGTTCAAGGACTTGTCCATTAAATCCCCGGTGTTCAGGATACGAAGTGCGAAATTTTCCATGCCGGTCATAGAGTCGAAGGTTATATAGGCTGCATCAGCTATAATCATTGGTTATCATCAGAATTAACTAGGTATCGAGTAGTAGTCATGCAAATCGAGCCGATTAGCGAAGGAATCCTTTGAACAAAATTATGTGGCAATTGCAGTGGGAAGAATTTATTTAAGCAAGTTTTTTTTTTTTAATCTCTCGGAATTCTCAAGTCTTTTATATCGTATTCGTAAAGCGAGAAAATACGAGTACAATAATTATATAAAATAAACGTACAATAATTATATTTGACTTGTCTTTATTAAAAATATTTAAAATACAAATTTATCAAAGAGATTACACTTTTTTTTATCAAAGATAAACTTTTTTACTTGGAAATTTATTGAAAATAATCTTTTTCGGAGTCTCTCCGGCCCGAGGATTATTTTAATATTTGAATTCTGATCCCGAGAGAGGACAGAGAAAGGAAAACAACTTCTCGCGGGACAGGTAAAGCGCCCTTCTCTATATATCGAGATGTCTCCATCGCGATACGGCGCTTCCACGAAGTAGTTTCGTTTAGTCCAGAACCCAGAGACCCACTATGTGATGGGCCCGGACGTGTTATGCGATCCTATCCCGCAGCGAGATCTCGCTGGTACCGTTGCTGCTATGGTCTCTTTAGGAACGTGTTCGGCGAACAAATTACCTTTTGTTTAGGAAATTTAACGGTCCCTTTGACGGTGCCGACGAATAACGTTTTTGTTTCTCTATGAAACGTCTCATGAAAACGCTATCGTCAGCGAGAAAGCGGACGACCTACGGAATGTCTATTGTCTCCTTTCGTGAAACAAGGAATATGTATGCGTGATGTAAGCGCGAGAAGTTCCGTAAAAACTTTCTCGAAACAAGAAAACAATCAGGAAGCTGAAAAATGTGTCGGTGTTGCAAACGGGTGCGAGTGAGAAACGAAAGGTTCATTTAGGAAATGAGTACAGCTTCCAACTACCGTTCCGCAAGGATAAACGTCAAGGCATGACGCTTCGAAAGTCAGGACACCATTTATCAGACATTATTATTCCCGACATTCTTCCACGGCGTGTCCGTGTCACGGTTACGATAGACTAAACGAGGCTGCCGGAGAGGATGATCGCGCAGGTGATTCTTTCTATCCCCGCAGGACGCGATCGAAAGGCAGGCCTCCCCCGGTTGGCAGCACGGACGTGTACGCACGGCGGCAACAAATGGTCCTGCCGCCAGAGATCGCTATCGGCGAGTTCTCGTGGGTATATTTATACGAAGCGCAACTTGGTAATGTACCCGAAGAAGAGCTCACTCTCGCACGGAAGAGAGACTCGTCCTGGCGCGGCCGCGGGCGATCGTCCTGCCTCCCCTTCTCTTGTCCCCCGCCAGGACAACACGTCGTGTCGTCTGATTACTCGTGATTCTGATCCCCCGTGTGTATGTGTGTGTGTGTGTGTGTGTGTGTGTGTGTGTGTGTGTGTGTGTGTGTGTGTGTGTGTGTGTGTGTGTGTTCGGGTTACTCCGATACTCGAGATTCTCCTGCTCGAGTGTCCTTGGCGGGACGTAGACATCTCACTCCGCCGACGGGGCCGGATATCGAAAGCTCATGGCCATTTATATATATTTATTAAAATGCAAATCTTGCGCCTGAGAGAAATATTCTTTTGTCTCGATACACTCTCACGTCTCAAAACTTTGTAACTGTAATTTCTGCGATAATGATGATAAATTATCAAGCTGTTTTGTGTTTTCATGATAAATTACGGCGTTTGTTGAACCCCGCGTCTTGAATTGCGCCGCGGATATTTATAAAAAGTGACTGAAAAATACTTCTTTTTTCCACTACGAGAGTTAGAGACGATAATCTCGAAAAGCGAGCGCGCGCATACATCTCGGGAGAAGGTAGCGAGCGCGCGGCGGCGCCTGATCGTTTTATTTAGAATTGATCGCGTAGCGGCGCAGCGCGATACAGTCATGTCGGTGGAGATAAGTTAATTCCGCGGCGCATCTCGGGGATCGATCGCGGACGAGGCGAGCGCGAGAGATCGACTTCGTTATATGTACTTTGAGGAAGACAGCGAGGCGCAGCGCAACGGGCTCGGCGCGCGATTTTATCGGCGACGTCCCGTCTGCGCACAGTAGGCGCGTGTGGTACGAGAGCGCGCAACAACGCGCGATATACTTGTGTATACGTTTTCTAGCCGGCCGATAAGACCGCGTAAGGGGTGAGCGCGAGGTCTCTCGCTAATTATTTATCCAGGCTGGTCCGCGTGCGGAGCTGAGGTCATTGACAGAGTCGAAAGTCGAACAAAAAGGGCGCCACAAGAAGACGTCTCACTCGCGGCACATTGCGAGAGACATTGTAAGAAGAAAGAAGAAGAAGAAGAAGAAAAGGAAGAGGAAGAGGAGGAGGAGGAGAGAAACGAGGACCGATCGAGGCTGAGAAGGGGGAGGCGCGAGTGGTATAATCGTGATAAGCAGGTGATAGATGCTCCTCAGGGCCCGCACTGCCGTTGCTCGCAGCAGACAATGGCTATTTGTTTCTGCCTCGACGAAGAAACATGTCTCCCTCTCTTTCTTCTTCTTCTTCTTCTTCTTCTTCTCCTCCTCCTCTTTTCTTCTTCTTCTCCTCTTTTTTCCTTCTCTTCTTCCTCCGCTTCGTTTTTGTCTTCTGACACGGTCCACACGCGGTCCTTCTTCTCTTGTACAGTCTTCTCTCCACCTCCACTTCTCGTACATTTTCATTCCGGCGAGAGAGACGGTCGAAACGGTCCTCCTCGAGAGATGCGGCGCATCGGCTAAATCACATCGACAGATAATCACAACTTAATTTGCCCCCCGCGGCGAAGTCCTGGTAGCTCCTCGCGTATATATACGCGTTGAATCCGGTCGAGTCACCGGCGCATCGCGTTGTTGCTGCCGCGGCGCAGGTCCGTGTTCCTCCTCACGATCCTCCGTGTGTTCATGGGGAATCTCCGTGTGTGCCACGGGAGCTTCATTCGGCCATTCATTGTATGCAGATGCGCGAGAAGACGCGCGACGCGTTAGGCGCGATAAAGTTTTACACTGTGTACGTAAATATATGTTGCCGGAGGTGGATTTATAAAAAGGTATATCCTCGTGCGATATCTCTTGTCTCCGCGTCATCTTGATCAAGGACGCGGAATACATAGATAACAACGCGCAACCTCTCCCTGTGAATACAAATATCCTCCGTTTAAAGAGAGACAATCCGAGCTCTCTCTCTTCATTTAAATTTTATTTTCGAAAAAGTACTAATCTGCTTATTAATTTTTTTTTTGGCAAATATATTTTATTACGTTTGATAAGCACTCGCGTTTGATAAGCGCTCGCGCGTAATGCAGTTGCGGCGGATAGGAGATTCACGCGCGCCTCGCGAGAGTCGCCGCGATAGTAGATCGTTACGTCACAACGACGATCGGCACGCTCGCGCCGAAGGGCGCGCCGGTTAACGATGGTTAACGAGTCGGCCGAGTCATCGCTTCATTAACGCGGCTCCGAACTGACCGCGGGTTCATTAATCATCCGCGGAGCCCGGCATTGTCGAAGATCCCTGTGCGTGCGTGCGTGTGTCTGCGATATATGCTCGAACGGGTCTCCGCAGATCGCACCGGCGAGCGATCATTGGAAAGCTCTTCGTGTCGTCTTCGGCGGCCGATTCCACCGCGCGACGGGATGATTAGGACGAAGATGCGTGGTAAGAAGTGCCGTGAATCAGCGGCAAATGAATTTTAATGACGACTGAAGTCCTTCGATTGAACGCGCGCGCCTGCTTCTCCACGTGATGATTGATATATCAATGGGGTTGTTGCTTGTAAAAGGGGCCACCGTAAACTGTTGGGAACACGAGTTGAGAATTCGAGAGGTACTTCCCTTCAACACCTGTATATAATAGATATATAGTATAATGCATGCACATAAATATATGTACATATATAATGTATAAATATGGATATGACATTGTATACGTACAGTTATAAGGAAAGATATAAATTTCGCATGTTGCGAGCAAATTATAACAAGTCCACCTTCGTGCGGCGAATAGTCTCGATGTTCATGCAAATCTCTTTCGGTTATAAATTATATTTCTCGGTACGTAAACACTATTTGATCAACCATGAAAAATCGGCGCTGTTCATTACGTATCATTGCGCGTATCTGCGTTCGTATGTGTATGTACACACATCGCGACGCAATAAACATTCCGACTTTACGCGCACGCGCAACCGTTTAAGTCACATATCCCGTTTACCGTCTTAGACGGTTTTTCGTACGCGTTTTCGAGCTATTTACGAGCGCGTCATCGCATATTTATACAATCTCGCATGCGCGCGAGAGCAGTCCGGCCGGAGAGAACATAAAGCCCCGGCCACCGATTATTTCGCAAGATATACTCGCGAGAAACGTGATACGTCGTCGACTCGTTATCACGGAACAAGTTCCAGGAAGATTAGAGCGGCTAATTAATAAAGCGGGATTATCCGCGTTACATCTTCGTGGGCATTAGCCGCGGCCCGAATGCGCGCTTCTCTCCGTCTTTCTTTCGCTTCAGGGAATCCGATATCTCGATGGCCGATCGAGCTTTAATAAAGTTCTCCGCCCGTCCGGATCCTGGAATTCGGTAAAGGGAAGGGATTTCTCTCCCGACCTCACGACAGAGACCCCGACGGGAAGACGAGAGAGAGAGAGAGAGAGAGAGAGAGAGAGAGAGAGAGAGAGAGAAAGAGAAAGAGATTGAGAGGAGGAGACGGCGAGAGGAGAAAGAGAAAATGGCCGCGCGCGAGATAATACGCGGCGATAAGCGTTTGCAAATATGTACGTACATACGTACATCCGCGTGAGAGAAACACGTGCGGAAATTTCGCGCGTGTTGCATTAACACACTTCGATGAAGATACCGCGTGCTCGCGCGAATTATCTGGAAAAGGCGAGCTCCGCGGCATTGAATTCTCATTTCGTAATCGCTTTCTTGCGTTACTCCGCGGAGATCGCGATAAGCGAAATGAATCGATCGCTTCGTGCAACTTTTTCTTCACTCTACACCATCTGTGTTCGGAAAAAAAAATTTCGATTACATAAATATACACCTGCACGTTTTTTTTTTTTTTTTTTTTTTTTTTTTTTTTTTTCTACGTCATCTATACAAAGTAATTAAAACTTGGTAGTAGATGTCTTTTTTGTTATCGCATATATTTATCTTGCGTGTCACTTTGATGTCACAATATCATATATTTATTCTCCGCAGTCTTTATCCGCGTTTAAAAATGAATGATCTGACTATCTTTTTCTCACGGATAAAGAATATTGGTGGGGCGCAATTGAGAGCCACTGATTGCACGGAGATGCATGACGGCTCTATCATGGTCCCAGGTATGCGGCTAGAGTAACCTGCGGTGCGCGCACGTGCACGTGTATGTGAACCCGGTGCGACTTAGAGTGGAGCTTAATACACACACGCACACACACATGGAGTCGCGTGTGCATACACGCGTCCGTGTGCACGCGACACCGGCCAAGATTATTTCGCGGTGTACCGCGAGATCACTCAATAGCATTCCGCACATACGTATAGATCGAGCTCAAACGGTCCCCGCAATTATCAGTGGTCTCTACGCGATTGTGCATCCCGCGCGCACGTAATCTCGATCTTAGCTCGCGATTATAACCGCAAATTGTGCGCTGCCGTATTTACCGATTTCTAGATCGTAGCGGAAATTTGTCTTTGTTGAATTCACGTGTGCTTTTACGACGATATGCGCACGAGAGGATATTTATTTCTGCTCGGAATAAATGTATATATATCAAGCAAAGAGACATGTAATTCTCAGTTCATAGATGAATAACTACACGCGCCTCGAGTACGTCATTACGCTTGGTATTGACGTGTCCAAAGGCTCTTTCTTGAAGACGCGCGAAAACGGCTCTATATGTGTGTGTGTGTGTGTGTGTGCGTGTATGTGTGCGCGCGCGTATGTTTTATTTATAAGATGCAACCGCGCGAGGAGACGAGAGCGAGGCGTCACAGAGTCGACTCACGACGGACTTTTATTAATCTAATCGGCCTATTAATATTTAACAGTTGATTTTTGGCACCGGTCATCATTATCGGCAGTGTAAAGACCGTGCGCGTACACGTTTCGTCCAAATGAAAGGGACGACACGGGAGGATGAAGGGGAAAGGACAGCACGAAGGAGGGCCTTATCGACGAAATTGAGCACGTCGCGACACGGCCTGAATCCTAATCGGAGAACGGTCGCGCATTGGTCGGCGAGCAAATTGGTTGTTTAGCTACCGCGAGGAGAGTACTTGGGCATAATTAGACGATCAATTCTCTCGTAACGTCGTGTAATTTACTGGCGAGGACCTTTATATGGGGACGTGTGTTGTGGTTTTCTCCTTTCCGTCCTTCTCTTCTCGTCCATCACGCTCACACACCGAGCTTCCGTCGCTCAGTCCACCGTTTTCCTTCACGGCTTTGACGGCTTCTTTCGTCTCTGAAACTCTCTCGAGAGAAAAAGAGAAACAGAGAGAGAGAGAGAGAGAGAGAAAGAGAGCTTTTCCGATCGGTTCCGGTTCAACTTTCTTCGTGACGATCCTTGAGCCGCTTGTATTACATTCGGCATTAGTTCGGGGTCGTCACTCCCTGAATTCGCTTCGTGTCGGAGAGAGAAAGAGAGAGAGTTCTCCTCTTGAGAGAACCTTGCACGTGTCGGGTATCGAGTGCAAAGGTTTAAGGTAAAAAAATGTTGCCACAGCTGAGACGTGAATTTACGAAATTAAAATAAATTCATCATTAAATACATATTATTAATTTCACGATGTCAGCTTTATGTATGCACAGCTTGACATTTTCGCACTTTCGTGGTATGTTAATTCTCTATAGCAATTCGAGAGAAAATTTTTCAAATACAGTCTCAACTCTCCATATTTGCGCACTCGATATTTGCGCGTTCCCCTTCACATATATTTAAACTAACACACATAAGTTCCCCTTCTACTGCGCTCTATTCCACAACGCAACAAACTGCTTATGGTGTCGCTAGTTCCGTTAGGTTAGGTTGGAGGCAAAGAAAGGGTACTTCTATATTTCCTTCTTCCCCTACAGCCCCAAATTCACGCAAGTATGGAGAGTTGACTGTATATACCATATATGGAATTGAAACATAATTTTTGCACAGTGCGAAGGGGAAGGAAGTTTTTATTACAAATTTATTCTCTTTCATATAATAGTATTCTTTTATATGTTTTTTTCTCACGTTTACAAAAAGACATCGATACGAGATCAATTAGCATAGAAGACGTTGTTTTATTGCTATACAGAAATCTGTCGCGAGATGAAAAAAGAGAGAGAGAGAGAGAGCGCAAAAGAGATTATAATCTCTCGTTATAAAATACTAAAAAAATTAGACATATGTAATTAAGCAACGAGCTCGAAAACGTTTTCGTTCAGTCGATCGCTCGAGAAAAATATTGCTCGTGTCCAGGCGACATTTATAAAAAAATAAAAAAAAATTAAAAAAAAAAAACAGCAGAAGAATATAAAAAAAACAAGGTATGTGTAGCCGCTTCTTGCGTAACTGCGTCCAATTACAGAACGGCGTAATTCATCGGACGTTTATATAGCGTCATAAAGTAAACCGCCTCGCTTTATTCAAATTTAGTCCTCCGGAGAGCTGGAAGTGACTCGTTCGTGGCGCTCGCTAGGACGTTCTCGAGTGGCAGTTCAAACTGGATCTACGAAAGCGGCCGATGATCCAACTTTAAAAGCGAGCCACTTATCGGATAACGTATCCCGATAAGAGAGAAAGAGAGAGAAAGAGAGAGAGAGAGAGAGAGAGAAAGAGAATTGCATGGCATCGCACGATTCTCATGTAATACGCGCGAGAGGAAGAGCAAGAGCGGCGGCGGCGGCGGACAGGTCCGTGCCCGTTAAACACACATTTTAGGTACTCCAACCGCAATACCCGCTTAACTATGGTTTAGTGGAAGTTAAACCAATGATTATGTTGTCAGGTCCCAGGTGGGTGGAGAAGAAAGTGATCGCTCACCGGTCATCTACACGATCGCGCGAGCGCAAGGAGCATGTACGCGAGCGGCTTAGGTGCGCGTGGAAGGTGCCTTTAGGCTTACTTCACATCGGTGAGACGTGGGGAATTATCGCGGTGTTGCCCACTACCCAGTGAGTTGTGTTAGGTACTTATTGGGTAGGAGTCGTAAATATAAGTTCCATCGGGAAACTTCGTCGGCGTAAACAGCTTAACTTCCACGCGAGAGAGAAAACAATTACGCGAGCTGCGCATTGAGCGCGAAAATTGCTTCGTGTTTTAGAATAAACAATGTGTTTTGTTTTGAAAAGTAAATTTAAAGAAAAGGTAATTTAAAAAAAAGTAAGTTTAAACAAACAATTTTCTCGGAGATAAGAATTTTAATAAGATTCAAGAAAAACTACTTTGAAGAAAAATTCTATCTTTTACGTGCTTTACCACGTGACTGATACATTTAATTTTTGTTCTCTTCTAATTGATATATATTGTTTTAAATCCAATATTTACAAATATACGGAATGCCTGCTCAAACAGAAAACTTGGAAAAATTTCAAGTGTGATGTTTTCCTAATATTTGAACAAATATACAATATCCCCTCTCTCTCCAAATTCTCGGCTAAAGAAATTAACTACCGTTATCAATCAAACTGTATTGTCGATATCGGCGTGAGAGCGGCCTTAAAGTTCCAGTATCGAACTAGCGTGATCGTACGCTCTACCAATGCGCTACCAACACCACAGTCACGCACGATCCACGGCGAGCATTAATGTCTTCGCCATAGCGCCCGCCTAAGCTCGGTACACAGACACACATACATACACACTAGTGTGTAAATCCAGATACGCAGGCGGGTGTAAGCGAGCCGATTCATCAACATTATCACTGACGGGGGCCGTACTCGCTCTCCACGGTTTACTCTGCGCTCTCTTGTGTGTGCGCAGCGCGTTCCGCACGCGTGTGTGCGAAGGGGATAAAGAGGTTCCCAACCGATGGAATGGATATTGCAGGTGCATTCCGATGTGTACGGCGCGCTCCCGACATCTCATACGAGTCCATCGATCTAATTCATCGACCGCTCCGGAGAGATCCGGACCTCGATAAAAGATTTTTCCGCTCGCGTCGCTGAAACCAGATCGCGGTGGTTTCAGGTAGGAAAGAAGGGAAGCGAAATACGCCGTCAGAGAGGGAAAATCGAGAGTCGTTACAAGGAAGTGTACAAATAGCAGTAATTAATTGATCATTTACCTGTACATACACGCGCGCAAAGAAAGGAGCGAGATAACAATCTTGCAATCAGCTCTCCGCAATCAGCTGAAAGATATGATAAGAATCGAACTGAGAGATGGAAATGCTACTTAACATTCTGCGAACTACAAGTCTCCATTAATATTGCAAAAGAGAATTGTTGTTTTTTTTTCGCGCACGAATGTGAGATATACGAATGTAAAAAAAAAAAAAGACTTGAAAATTGTATATTGCACGTCGCGTGTTTCGTGCATTATTCGCGCGCAAATGACTGTAAAGTACGGAGCAATTATTAAATAAAAACGAGGTAGAGGAATCACGCGACTGTGTGCAGCTGCGGTATATTAAGGGTTAAAATCAAACATCCCGAGGAAGAACGTTCGGGCGTTCGCGCGCGATTAACGTAACTCGCTGCGCCCGTTCGTTGCTAAAAAGTGCGCGTCAGCACCGCTTGCGTGCACCCGATTGGCCCGTAAGAGGATCGACCGTCGAGCGAGCGGATAGCACGTAACGAGATAACTAGTAATAAGGAGGTAATGACTACCAGAGAAAGAAAAGGAGCCGAGGGGAGGAGGTAAGAGAGTGGCGAAAAAAGCACCGTCACGATGTGGACGAGAGAGAAAGAGAAAGAGATCGATGTGGCCGGAGAAGTGCGTGCGAGAGAGAAAGAGATGAGAGATGTGATGGAACGAACAGACGAAAAGGAAGATGACGAAGAAGCTCGTAACTCCGGACACTTAACCGTCTCTGAGGCAGTTTCACCGGCTAAATTCGCGCTCGACAGTTAAGTCAACAATCCCGGCCAATCGCGAGAGCCGCTCGCTCGCGGTTATTGCTCGTAAAAAGCGGCGTCCTTTCGCAACGCGAAAATTCATATTTCGCTCCGGTGATATAGGACCGCGGGACGAAGAAGCGCGCGATTTTCCGCAAATAGCTTCGCGAGCGTTGAGTGCGGAATTTTTCAAGTATTGAAAGGTGCTGGATTTTTCTCCGTACGCCTTTTTTTCGCGAACTTACAATTTGTCAGAAAAAGAAAATGTTTCAAATCTGAATTACTGAAAAAAAAAAGAAAATGTATTTTGTAAAGTAAATATTGCGTAAAAAATATTTATATTTTAATTTGCTTGTCACGCTTAAAATTTTTCCCAGAAGAAAGAGATTCGCGGACTGTCTCCGAAGAATTTTCCTCGCGTTGTGGGCGCCGCTTAAAGTAGGAGACGTTGCATCGCGCGTGACGCCAGCCCATTATTTTCGCTCGATGAAACAATTAGTCAGCCGACCCGGCGACTGTAATTAGACAAAGGACAATTATGGCAAAGTCGCCTCGTTATCTCGCCGTTACATTGGTGGACACGTGTAAGACAAGCTGTTATAAATTATCGACACTCCGCCTTACGCCCATCGATCTGCACCGAATGATAATGATTGCTGGCGTTTCTCTCTTTCTTTATCTTTCTCTCTCTCTTTCTCTTCTTCGCGGCGCGATTTTGACGATGGTTTGCGCCCTCGAAACGCAGAAACTGCAGGATGCAGTTCGAGACAGTCAAAGGAGAATCGGGCGAATCGAACAGATCGAAGATACGCGAGTTAACTCGTCACAGAACGATCTTATCGCTTGTTCTTAAATGCGCATTATCTGCTACGTGCGTCGCCTTCGAGTACTCGAGCGAACGCGCCCGCCACAGTAATTACACACTTTTATTTCTACGGGTCGCAGCGCGAGCGTATCGTGTGTTCCCGATCTGCGTTTCTGCGGATTCAGCCGGACACGCATGACTCGCGCGACTCTTCGTGATCGGATTCGCGTGTTTGCAGTGCAGGAATTTGGATGAAATTGAATAAAGCAAAAAAAAAAAAAAAAAAAAAAAAAAACGCGCGCACAGATATATCATATTAAAAAAAAAATTGTATTTTATTTAGAAATTTTTTTCAAACTTGAAATTTAAGAAAACAAAACAACGTGATTACAATTTCGGATTTTATTTTCCAGTTGCGGAAAATATTATCAATTTTTGTAACAAAACGCAAAACACACACACACACACACAGACACGCACGTGATACGCAATATCGCGAAACCCGAACGGGATTTGCCGGGAGAGAGAGCGCGGCGCGAATAAGAGCAACGTGCGTGAGAGCAACTCCGCGCCGCTCGACCGGGTTCCGGAAATTAGATATACCGGTAATCGCGCCATTAATAACGCGCGCGACCGGGTCCCGATTCATTATTTAACGGCAATTAGGTCGGTATAAATTGATTGCCAGGTCGGCCGAACGCAGCTGGATACCGCTAAATAATACGTCGCCGCGGCGCGAATCAATGATGCGTGACCGAATACGAGCACTCGCGAATAAAACACGCGAATTGGCAATGCGCTCGCTCGCGTCGCACGCGCGGATTAATCAGCCACTGCGTGTTCGATAAATAATCATTCTTGCAGGGTTTTCATCATCGCCGTCTGTCTCTCGCTCGATATTCTCTCCGTGCGCATTCGGAATTTGCGAGAATTGAGCGAAACTGTCGCGCGATCAATGACTACGCGATTCAGCGCGAAACGCAACGCTCCGCTGGCGATGCGACTCACGCGCCTCTGCGAATCGCATCTGTCTGTTGGCCCTTGATCGCGCGATTAAATCTGATATCGCGAAGTTGCGCGAACCAGGAAGTCTTTTCGTTTTCCTTTCTCCCTCTTTCTCGAGTCTTAAATAAATGAGTGCGAAAAACGACGGGATCAGGAGCGCAATTAGCGGTCGCGCAACGCGTATCGCGATGAACACGTGTATAACGCGAGGCGGAGACGATCCGGCTCGTTGCCGGCCGAGATGCACTTAATCTCGCGCGCGCGCGCGATTCGGTACGCGATCGGTCGCGGTCTCTCTCTCTCTCTCTCTCTCGACATGTGTAATCTGCAATTCTGGAGCGGACAGATATTCCACTTGGATTTCTTTTACAGGAAATTACAGGTGCATTCGAGTGTTACAAAGGCTAGGAGTATAGCTCGCCGTAACACGTGTTATCTTTGCGCTCGCGAGGTGATCGAAATGCGCGTTTCTGGGTCGATTAACTGTATCGAGTTCTCTCCGCGAAAAGCGATCGCGATAGCGCGATTTCGTGGATATTTGATACTCGTCTTCTCTCCTCCTCCCACAGTCGAGAGAGATAGAAAGAAGGAGAAAAAGAAAGAGAGAAAGAAGAAGAAAAAAGAGACGGACAGATCGCGCGAGGCGATAGAGCGACGTATCGAAGCAACATTTCCGCGATAATTACACAGATCACTTGATACGTCTTGATAGCAGCGCTGGAAGTTCTTAATCACTCGGATTCTAATTACACAGGTGTTTATGCCGGGACGTTGAATTCCACAAGCTGACGTGCGGCTTGTACAACAGGATTGCCAACGATTCCGGAATAATGATTGACTGTAAATATAATCTTTACGAGAATATTAATATCTAATTCTATGTGCGCGTTCGCGCGCTACGTTTTATGGAAATTTCTTTTCCGTCGTCGCTGCCGACGTGAAAACTCGAATATTATTACTCGCGCGATATCGGCGATAACATCGTTCTCCGCGCTCTCGATAGTTAATCGGTGTAACGACTTTTAGATATACCTCTCGAAGATATAAATATATATATATATATATACATGCTCCGCTGTTAACTATCCTTATGAATACTCCATCAAACGTATCGAAGCGTGATACGGCAATCGACGCGATATTCGACTTTCGAAAGTTTCGCGCGTTAAAATCGCACAAGTTTCGCCGATCCGAGCGTCGTTTTTCACGGCGCTACAATAAATGGCGGTGTTTACCGAGGATTTATATGCGCGCGCGTGGATGTTTCGTTTCCATTTTTACACACACACACACACGTGCGCGCGCGCGCACATCCGACCAGAGAATTTTCCCCCATAGTTCGGATATGTACACCCGGACTTTCCCGACGCGCTTGTCAATCGGTGCGGCAACGGAATTCCGCGATTGGATAACGCGACGTACGTTGCATCGAGCTTCGATTATTGGATATAGACATGGGTTCGAGGCGGGCGAGGGTGGAGATATATAGTAGCATTTTTGTGCAGACGGCATCCAGCGATATATATATATTCACTCAATTTTCTCCTCGTCTCTCTTTCTCGCCGCGTTCGTCTAGCTCTAATCGGTCTTCGTTTTCTTCTTCGTTTTCTGCTTCGTTCTCGCGCGACCCCTGCCAACCGCGCGCGAGGTGCAAGGACCAAAACGAGCATCCAATTAACCAACAATCCGAAACAATTTGGTCGCTCAGATGTTATCTGCACCTTCGTCAGCGCGCCGGACCGAGGCCGCGCTGGACCGGAGAAACCTCGAGAGATCTTAAGGCCGCAGCCACAAATGAAAGTCGGACAGGTAATATGACGAGAAGAGATCCGAATGCGGCGCTAACATGAACATTTGTGGAAGTGTTAAATGTGTCGGTATTTTAATTACTTTAAAAAAGTAGCAAAGTTTGTTTTATATTTGTAATAAAGTAATTTTTAGATATTAATTTTGAATATGTAATACAAAATACATACATATAATTTTCTTTCTTTCTTTCTTTCGTATAATCGAAAAACAGCGCATCGTCGATTTTCCTTGGCGTCTATTTCTTCTCGCTAAACAGGGGGTAACGTTTCCGCGTGCGGCAAAGCCCGATCGTTGCGCCGGAATCACGCCCTCGAATAAAGTTCCCACATTCTAGCGCGAATAATCGAGCGCGCATAACTCGCTATCCCGCGCTACTCGTCGATCTTTACCCTCCGTTAAACGCGCGCATTCGAAGAATTTTTCCCGCGATCTTGCGCAAAAGCGCGAAATATCCCCCCGCGCGAGAAATGTATTCACGCGGCAAGAAATGCGGGACAGGGAAGGTTGAGAAAGAAGAGGAAGAGAGACAGGATGAAAAAAAAGAGAAAAAGAAAGAGAGAGAGAGAGAAGAAGAGAAAAACTCTTGAGCCGTAGGTGGAGGCGCGCACCTACTTCTGGTGCATCTCTTTCTTTCTCCCGACGTTGAGAGATAGGCCGAGGCAAGCTCTCTTTGCACGCTTATTACCCTAATACCAGTACTTAACACACTGTTGCCCGCACATATTCGTCGTTTATTTGCCGTGCCAACGACCGGGTGTCCCGTTTTATCCGCTGAATATCCATCGTTGCGGATGCAAACGCGGTTATTTTTTTTTTTTTTTTTTGTCTGTTCCGCGCGCAAACGCTGTCTCCCCGTGATCTGCATGACAAGATAAAACGTAATTATCACCTATAACGGACTAATAAGTGTATATGCAATAATCAACGTGTTCGTTTCAATACGACAAGAAAAACTCCGCGTGTTTTTTAATATCAGCAAGAGATGCTCAAGAGTTTTACTCGCTGACAATAATGATCGCGCTAATTTGCATTTGACGTTCGTAATTTGTTCGCAATTACGTGGCAGAGACGAAGTGTGTGCGAGCGAACGAGAAAATTTCGCAAAACACACATGAATAATGTCGAGTTCGGATCGGCGGCAAAACGTGGTCGATAGCCACATGCGAGAAAGAAATCCGAATTCCACGGAACGATCTTATCCGCGGACGAAGAACGGGAATTATCATAACGTTACTGCCAATTTCAAGTGAGACGGTCGAGACAACGAGACGCAAGAGAGGAGGAAGAGAAGAAGAAACTGAGAGAAGAATAGGCGAGTCAAAGCGAGAGAGAGAGAGGGAGAGATCGAGAGTAGAAAGAAATCGGAGAGGGAAAGAAGACGAAACGCGATGCGAGCGAACCCTTTCGCTCTAGGCACCCGGTATATAGATCGGCCGTACGCGATGCTGGCCCAATGGCGTGGCGTTCTCGGCAGATAATTATCACTAACCATCAGCTATTTGCGAGGAATGGCTGATAATTGCTACGTTGTTGGGCCTCTACCGAGCGATAACCCGCCTAGGACTCCTTTTAGACGAGCAGCTCTCTCTCGCGCAGTGACTGCAACCTCCGGGGGCCCTACGGCTCCAACGGAATCCTTTTCGCCTTTTTATTCTACCTCCCCCCTTCTTCCGTGCCCTCCTACCTCTCTCTCGCGCCCCGTTTCTTCTCCCCACGGCCACGTCGCGTCGCCGCGTTTCTTCTAGCGTGGCGTTTCGGCGCGCCTCCTCAAAAAAAAAAGAAAAAAAAACGCATCATCGCTGTGTGCGTGATATTCAGGATATGTGCGTGTTCCGCGCGAGTTTCCCAATGCAGCAATGTCATTCTTGCCGTTGAAAACTGTGTTCCGCGGTGCGGAGACGAGACGACTTCGCGGGGAACTGAAGCTCCGGTTAAATTTTCACGAAAACTTTATTACGTCTTATCTCCCTGTGATTTTATTTAATCTGTAATTAATTTTGGATTTTTTTTCCTCCCGATGTTCAAGAGATATCACCGGTTTAATCTTTCATTATATTTAATCTCCGCGCGCGAGCTTGTACATGTGCGCGAAATCAACTTTTTCGGAGAAAACCAGCTGCGCGCTTATCACACTCGAAGGCGCAGATAAAACGCTCTGCTTGTGTGTGTGTGTGTGCGCGCGCGCGGATCCGCGCCGCGCTCACGTTTCTCGTGAAGCACGCGATTCCAATTTATCGCGTCGCGGTCGGGGCGCGATCTCGCGCGCGCGGCGGTCAGTTTAATACCGTAAATCCCGACAGACCGTAAAACCACTAACGCGCGTATAATTGTTCGAAGAAGAAGAAGAAGAAGAGAGGGGGAAAAAAACACACACGGCAAAACCAACAGAAAATCTCGATCGAATATTTAATCCGCGTGCGGGCGCGGAAAAAAAAGCGCGGCAGCGCTTTTCGTCGCGTTAGCGCCTGCTGTGTAACGTTACAATAAGTCGCGCGCGAGTTCCTCTCTCCTTCGCGAGCACACCGCAGCTCTGTGGATAACTCTCTTATTGCCCCGGTAAATTGTAATGTTACACCGGCAATTTAATAAGCCGAGTGCGCGCGTTCACTTATCCCCACTGACGAGTCCACGGGCGCACATAATAATGTTAATGGCGGCGAGTATATCTTCTAGGACAGCGCTTGTGTTCGCGCGCGGCGCGTGTATATGGTTGCGCACATGCACGCGCGCGAATAATACACGCGCGTATAATCCTTGAGGAAATCACGCGAATATTTTCATCGTACCCGCGACGTTGTGATATCCGTTCGCTCGTTGCGATATATCGCAACGCGTCGTCTTCGTCGTCGTAATAACAGTGACGCAAATCCGCGATATCGCACCCGGTTATCGATAACGCGCGACAGACAGAAGTGTCTAGCTCGCTTTCTCTCGCTCTCGATCGGGAGATACGATGTATTTACAAATGAATCAATCGAATCGCGTGCGAGTGTGTACAATATTACACACGTGTTACACTCGGAGTTTCTTGTTCGAGAAAGATAGCGCGCCGAAGAGAACCAGATAAAGAGGAGTAATAACATGTTGCTCCGAGCTGCATCTGGCTTTTAAAGTGGGTTTCTCACTCACAGCCCGATGACGCGGGTAACTCTCAGCTTTAGAAGCTCTCCCGGGGTCATCAAGAAATCAGCTCCGCGGAGCTTCTCTTTCTCTCTTTCTTGTGTAGACTCGGAATTCGCTCGAAATCGCGCCTATGCTTCGGAACTCCTCACGGCGATGCACGATCAGCGTCGATCGATTAAAGCCGTTATACACAGTCGCTGCCACGAGAAGCAGCTAAGAAGTTACATCCCCGGTGTTCCCCTCATACACACATACACACACACACACACACACATACATACACACGTAGATATGCTCGGGCATAAATTACAGCAAGAATCTCTCAAATGTTAGCGGGTTCGCGAGTTAGCTGCTCGTGCAGACAATCGTTTAGGAACGATAGGGCGCAACCGTGTAAAAAAATCCACCGGTAACAACGTGCCTGTTTGCATTCCTGTCAGCACTGCGAGCGGCGGTCTGTATGCAATAATACTCGCGCCAAGCCGACAGCGAAAACACACGCGTATACTAACGCGCGCGCATGTATGTGTGTGTATGTATGTGTGCGGTCATCACGCGCGCAAACTTCGGGAGAAACGGGCGAGTTTCGCGCGCGCGGCGAGATGAAGCGAGCGCATCTAGCGAGCGGGGAAACGCGGCTCTTCTCGACTTCTCTGGGCAACGAGCGAGAGAGGAGGAAAGGAGACACGGAGAGGAAGCGAGGGAGGGACGGGAAGCGCAGAAGGAGAATAAGGTGTAATCAGTTTAATGAATAGTCGCCCCGCGTAATTACGGTGAGGGGCCTCCTCGTGTAGCCACGGGTTCGCGCACGCACACCGACGCGAGCGGACACATTGACGCGCCTTGCGATTCAGGAGTTCGAGAGAAAAAAGACGAGAAAAAAAAGATGAAAAAGACAAGTTTTGCGCGGCGAGAGAGAGAGAGAGCAAGGTGATTTGACTCGCGTGTATTATTCTCTCGTCGAAAAAAAGTCGAATCTGAAAATTTCGAGATTAAAGAGAGAGAAAGAGAGAGAGAGAGAGAGAGAAAGCGTTATTTATTCTGCGCCCTAGGACAAGTCCCCTAAAGCACTTAGACTTTGTACAGGTAGAACAAATTAATAAAATCAAGGATAACATTAACATTAATATAAAATAAATTAATTTAGAATAAGAATAAATTAGGGCAGAAGTAAACGTATATATACACAAACAAAGGTAGACCGAGAAAGCCGCAGTTACATAAAGCTAATCAGATGTTAGAGAGCAGGTAATCATAAAGAGAGAGAGAGAGAGAGAGAGAGAGATTAAATAGGAAATTAAAACAGTAACTTTTCAACATTTTTAAATTAAATGAAGACTAATGGCAAAATCTCTTCAATCGTGATAAATGATTATCTCTTGAATTAAAACTTCTTTAATTTGAAAAACAAATTAAAAAACTCGTTCTCTCGTTTAACGGGAATTACGTCTCGGATATTGTTAATTGTCGGTTCGATATCGTGAAATCTATCCGCTTCTACGTGAATCCTCCGATCGCGAGGAGGAACATCGTCCGGTACAACGTCTTCTAAGTCGTTAACCGGGTGCGCGAGTTTTTATGGCAGTTCGTAACCCGTTCGATCGGTGAACACACTCGGGTGTGTCGGGCTCGCGCGAGCCTGCGATCGAGTAAAGTAAATCGAGTCGATCGGTGAGACGTGGCGTAGGTGACCCGCGAAACTCCCTGTGTGATTGCCGGTATGAATAAACCGTTTTACAGCCTCATGCACGTCCGATGCGTATCCGGGTTAATAAAAGGAGCTTCCATGAATTAAACGGCGCAAATAAAAGTTTACTTGGCGATTTCTCAACCGCTACTCCGTAGAGGGGTTGTCGTAGAATATAAAAAAATTGACACAGAGAACGATATCTTCTTGAAGTTTTACTGTTCGATTTAAATTAAAAATTTTAAGAGATCGGATATATATAAGACAAGCGCATGGATCGGAATATCGAGCGTCCTCGATGATTGATCCGGTGATTACCTTAGACGATATCGAAAGACACTCTCACGGAAAGCGTTCCTCTCTCTTCTATACCTGAGAAACCTCCTCCCGATCCGGAAGACAAGTTGCGCACCGTGTATGAGTGTCTCGCGATTTTCTACGTCTGATTTGCGCCACAATGGGGAATCGTCGAATCGAGAGGAGGCGGAATTACACGATTTGCCGCACGATTCCCTCGTCCGTGCGAGGAATATACACCCATCGATAGGTCGCCGGTCGAGAGACCATCGAGGTCGCGCACCGTGGATCGCAATCCGTGGCATAAAAGCCATGATGCCACGAGAAGAAGGAAGAGAGAAACGACGAGCGGGACTCCCGGTCAGGTACCGCCGCGCGTAACGTCTAATAACCGAGTATCATCCCGAAGAGGAAAGAGAGAGGGACGAAAGGGGGAATTTCTACGATTCGAGATCTCGATCCGTGGATCTGTCTAATGTGGGCCAACCACGCGAACCTATCATAACCTGGGCCAACCTCGTACCCGGCTCGTAACCACATGTTTGCCCAGATAACCTCCTGGAATCTCTTTCTCTGTCTCTCCTCTTCTTGGCGTCCTTTGCCACCTCACGGCCGCCTCTTCCCACAGCGCGCTATCGCCACTCTGGATTTCCTCCCGGAATTTGCATTTCTACGAGTGCCCGTCGCTTCTGTTCCCGCGGCGGTAATATCGGCCACGTCGTCGGCGGGTAATCCACCCGGCGAATTGTACCCGGCGCGTAAAAAATCCGACAATGCCGGTTGTTGCGGAAGTGTTTTCTCAACGAGAGAATCAAGCCTATTCGTTCCGCGTTCGTCACTTTTGATCAGCATCATTATATTTTCCGAGATGCACAACATTGTGTTTTTTAAAACATTATGTCCTTTTCTTTCTCTTTATCAAAAATGATCTTCTATTGATATCTAAAAAATCTTCTTATTAATAAAAAGGAATATAAGTTCTTTGTATTAACACAGTAAAATAATATCTGAATATTTCAATATATTGCATCTTCTATTGTCTCTTTACACGAATAAAAACAAACGCGTTGACAAGATAATCGGACGCAACAATAAAGCGACGAGTCGGCACAATCCTACGAAGTCTGACCGGTGATGCGCCAATTTAATCCCCCGCAAAGAGGACGTCTCGCGCGAAGATTTGCGCGTGTCATCCGCTCGTGAACGCGCTCGTCGGCCATCTGTATCTCTCAGGTATCGGTACCAAAACGCTGGGAAAATATCCTCGCGCGAAAGGATCTCGGTCCAATCAAGAACTGTATACTCCTTCGTGCCGAGTCCAGGCCAAGGGATAATTCTTGCGACGCGCGTTGATCGTCCGCGCGCGATTCTTCACCTCGGACACACGTTGTGCGTATAACACACGCGTGCGACTTCGTCTGTACGTGTTCGAAGATCTCTCCATATACGACACACACACACACACACACACGCACATCCGGTCGATGCACACTCCTTCGACAATAATGTAAACAAAATGGTACCACTATTTCATTGGTAACCCGACACCCCTGTGCTGAACCCACACGCATCGTCTCTCCACCACCACATCGCTTTTATTTCTCTTCTCTCGGTCTTCTCTTTTTCTTTTGCTTCACCTTCGTTATATGTTACTTCTTTACTGCGCGAAAGACTCTTGGGAAAATTTCTTCGCTTCGGTTTTTTCTTCGTGTTTACAAGAGAAATCGATTGACGTTGTGCAGATAATTTGGAAATGTTTCATTTGAAATTAATTGACATTATTTAAGCGTAATTTATTATTAGCAATATTGTTTTTTCTTTTTTATTGTTTAAATATCTTTGAGTTTCAACGTTGTTGTTTTTTTTTTTTTTTTTGTTTTTTTATAATTACGTTACCAAGAGACGTCGACATACTTCTTTCTTCTACGCTTCATTCATTCCGTAACGAGGCGAATCCACGCCAATTGACTTCCCGAGGCTATTCTCTTTGTGTACCGGAATTCCGTGACGTTTGAACTTCACGTTCTGCGAACGCTCGACAACGACTCGAACAACAAAAATGACTGAAGAATAATACCTAAGAAGGACGAATGAACGACGAATGCCGTAATATATCCACTCGTCCAATTGCGAATCGTTAATGAGAGAACTTGTTAAAATACTAGACTAACCGGTGCAACCATATTTGGTCGCGGCGATGACGCAAGCGAGAAATATGTGCGAATTTTTCTTCTCTCTCTCCGATTACACACACACACACACACACACAAACACACACACGTCCGCTTCATCAAGCTATTATTTATGTAAATTTGACAGACTGACAATAAAATATATCACGACTCGGCATTTAATAACAGAATAATCTCTAATAAATGCGTAACCGCTAATAATTAACCGATTAATTTCCGAAGAAATCGAACGTGTCTTACAATATATAGCTTCGCGACGACGATGACGACAACGACGATGACCAAACGTTCGCGCTCGTCTTACACGCTTAATTTGCGAACGGCGAGCGCGGTTCGTTCAATCGGCAACGTGTTCGGTTCGCGATCGATCGATCACGTCACGAGGACGAGGGAAGTAGGCGCGGCTTTGATCGTTGTATAACGAGGCAAACGAGAGAGGAGCACACAAGAAAACTCGACGCGCAAACGGGGCGATGTGGACGATCGATCGGCAGATTTTGCGCCGCAAATGCTTAATTCAACTTTAATTCGGACTTTACGAGCGTCGTTATTTGGTCGGCTCGGTGGTCCGGTCGCCTCCTTGCCCGATTTATTTATTTCGTGACACACATCCGTAGAAAAGGATCGTGTCGCCCGCGTGTTATTCAAATGCAAACAACGCGCCCGGCGAGAGATCGACTTGGGCTCGGTGACTTATTAACGCCGCGGATCTTTCGTTCTCGAGAGAAAGAACCGGGGAATATCGAATGACTTTTAAATCCTATTTAAGTAAAAAATTCCAGTTCTCATCTGAACTAGATTGTACAGATCGATATCTAATTCTAAAGAGTCGCCAAAAAAAGTCAATATCACGCGAGCTCGATATAAACGCAAATCGCGTGCACAATCGAACAGTTTTGCACTTTATTATTATTATGTAATTCTTTATTGTTACATCTTTTTTTTTTTTTGAGAGAGACGGAAATATCTCAACATCGTGAAATCGGTGTTTATTTCCAACAGCATTTCTTGTTTTGACCGACGCATTTACCGATGCTTACGTAGGCAGGAACTTCGCTCAGGCAGAAAAGAAAAATTCGAGATGCGAGCGCGAGCGAGAGACGGGCCTCGCGACACGCGTGGAACATTTGTCAGACACTTTAGGATCTGTCGGGCCATTGTTTTCCCATCGATTCCGGCTTGGAAAGCACGGCTTTAACCGGTGTTTTACACGCTCGGTTCCTGGAACCGGATCCTCCATCTGGGATCCCAGGCTTGTGGCATCCCGAAGTCGTGGGCCCAAGAGAAAGAGAGAACAAGAGTTCGGAAACGAACGCTCGCGCGCGCGAGACAAGTGACGGAGCGAGAAGGGGGCCGAGGCGAGGGGATCCAGGTATACATGGGGACTTCGAGGCCCATTTCGCCTGTCAAGCCCAATTCCGTTCGGGGGCCCAGGAACCTTGGAGCGCGCTCTTCGTTCGGGCGCTGCAGTTTATGGCCGTCATTACCTCGATCGGCCTCGAGTTGGATTAAACGATTTGTTCGTGTGCACGTTCTACTTTATTGGCCGACGTCTTCTACGTGATACTTAATGTTACACCGGTACGGCGCGCGGATGTGAAATTCGGAGCCCCGTATACCGCCAAACGCTCGGATCGCGATAATCTCGTGTGGCGGAGAATATCGCGCAAACAGACAGTAATCAAAAAGTAATTATCGTATAAAATATTGAAATAAACGAGTTTTTTCATGTTGGATTTGCGAAGGGATTCGCGCTGATTCGATTTTTTTTTTTTTTTTTTATCGAAAATACATTCGCGAGAGAAACACAGAACGGAACACCAAGTTAACTTCAAGATGTTACTTCGCGTGTTTGATTTTTATTATTATCATACACACACACACACACACACACACGTGATATTTTATCCGCGATTGTAGCTACGAAGAAAATTATCTCGTAATTTCTCGAAGAAATGTCAGTAAAATGAGTTAATGGATCGAAGGCGGTCGGACAGACACATTCTACGCGTCTCTCTTCAATTATTCCGGGCATCAAATACTTCCTGCAGAGGGTAAAAGACCTGCGTGTCCGAACTTCTTCATCCTTAGCGGCCCCGCGCGCGGCCACTTATCTTACCTAATTTACGTTTTGTTTCGTTCAGCGCCGCTGAACGACGTTTCGTGTCGTTAAACACCTCCTGCGGCCTGGGCCGAATTTGAATGACAATGCATCCGACTGCGCCGCGTGTAGACTCTCTCTCTCTCTCTCCACGTTGTACTACTATCAAATACTTGCCTTAATTGCAATTAATCACCACCCCTCCCTTTTCGGCCTGACTTCATTGCTTATCTTCGCGGCTTAAGCTCTCGAAGCTATAAATTCATCGTAATTTTTGAGTATGTTTGCTTCTTCTGACAATGTAACGCATTGCCATGTCGTCGTCAATAAGTGCGTTAACGCGCTCATTGAGGCGCATTTAATTACGACAAGCGAATCGCGTGTTTTGTTTTTTGTATTTATGCATAATATATCATTTCGAAATGATATATCCGTCGCGCGTATCCTTTTTACACGATCGTTTACATACTCGCTCCGAGAGCGAGCGCTATCCGTTTCTTAGTTGCATACTCGTTGTTGATATACAACTAAGTTCGCGTCACCTGCAGCACGAACGAGGAAACTCAACCTGGTCACGCGATCGCTGGGCGAACCAGGTTGCAGCCACTCACCGATCCGTCATGTCCCGCGCTCACAGGCCAATCGGTGTCATCTGCGGTGTAAAATGAAAACGGTCATTCCGAGCAATGGACTTTTCCGACGGCTGTCCTTTCACGGTAAACCCGCGGTGCATCCGCGCCTCGTTGAGGTACCGGTTTTTGACGAGGTAAGGAAGTATCCCTTCCTCCCTCTACTTCCCCTCGTGAAAGGTACTCGTTCTCTTCCCCCGCCGGTGACTCGCCGCGCGCCTCTCTCGCCTCTCTTTCTCCTTCGCTTCAATTTGTCTTCCCCGTTTCTCCCTGGGCCTGTCGCGCCGCACAGTTTCGCGGTATCGAATTTGCATGCGCTTCGCGTAACCATGTATATGTGTTGCACGACGAAAGCGTTCGATTTTGACAGTCGCTATATTGTTGGCACGCATCCGTGGATCAGTCTCGTTATCCGCCGTTTACGGAGTGACAAGACAAATTGCAGCTCGGGAGGAACGCAAAGCGATGTTGTAAGTGCCAAAAGTATATCTTTCGCGTTGCCCGTGCACCCTGTCTCTTTGTAAAGGGACTTTGCAAATGGAACTTCATTTCGCTGAATTTACACGGAACGGAATTGAAAGGCGCAATCAAACATGGTAACATGTCAGTCGACAGTCAGTAAGTTTCATACGTTGCGCGAAAAACTTTTTTCTTCTTTTCTATTTTTGCATTTGATGACTTCCAGAGATCAAAACAAATTTCCGATTAAAATGAAATATCGAAGAAAAAATTATAGACCAAGATCTCGAAAATTCTACTTTTATTTCGTTGTTTAAAAATTATATGTATATATTTAGCACATTCTACTTTTCTCTTTGAATTACGTCTCGGTCAGTTCCAGTTTGTGATAACAAACTAACGCGACACCCGAGATGAAAACGTTCAGGATCGCTCGCTGCAAGCTGTCCGACATCGGTATCTGTTAGCGGATACTGGTATCCGCGCATCGTCGAGTACCGGTGATGATGAATGAGAGGTAAGAAGAAGGAGGCAGCAAACGAGAGAGATCGTCTCTCACTCCGTCCCCGGGGAGATCATCCATCTCGCTCTATCTGCCGCCATCTTCTCCTTCTCCTTCTTTTCCTCCTCTTTCTCTTCGTCTGTCTCTCTTCCCCTCGCCGCGGAGGAAGTAACAGTATCCAAGTGGATGGATTCCGTGCGAGGTGTGCGGAGACCGTGTGGATTGTGTGCAGAATGAACGCAAACTGTGAGGGTAATTTGCAACACCGGCAATTTACATAATTAGCAGTTCTGAGCCCTCTCGGACGTTTCCCCCACCCCTTCCGATCTCAAGAGGCCCCTATCCTCATTCCCACCACCTCCGCCTCCGCCGCTGCTGTCTGTCTCTCCATCCGCAACCCTCTCCCTCCTCGTTGGCCTCCCTCTCTTCGCTCGCCGCGGGCCTTACGTTGGCGGGTTCGCTCTTCACCCAACAAACCGACACGTCTCTGTTTTACCCCCTCGCGCAATGGCGTAGGCGTTACCTCATCAGTGAGGCAAACGAGGGATCAATTGCGGTCTCTCTCGTAGATACGCTTTTTAAATTCGTTCCGGACTTTCGTGGGAATCGTCATAGATTTTTTCAAGATTTGTCTTCTTCCGAGAAACCGAACGCGTGCGGGCACGCGTTATAGACTTTAATTAGAACAGAAATTAAAACAAAACATAAACAAGAGTCATTGAAAACAGGAAACTAAAGAATCCGTGTAATCATCTGAGATATGATGCGTTCTATTTTTTAATCTCTCTTGTACCTTCTTTTTTAAGCCGTAACTCTCGCGCCGTAACTCGATATCGCATGTGCGCGCGACGCATTTATATTCGAGGAGACTCGGAAACTCGCGCGACTCGGCGCTAAATTGACGCGTGACCACGCGGTAAACAACAATTTGTGCATGCGAACAACTCAACTCTCTCGCAACAAGAATGCGGCATATTTATTCTCCCGTTACATATATGCGCGCGTGCACTTGCCCCCATGTAATCCGGACGGCTTATCTGGACGGAGCGCGCGCGGTTGTAACAGTGAAACTAATCCCGCGGGACTTAATGAAACGTATTATTTTAACTCATTTACCGGCACGCGAAATACGATAAGGCCTGCGTCTACATTGAGAATGAGAGGAAGAGGGAGAGGGAGGAGAGAGAAAACTCTCGCCGATCGCGATAGAGCGCTCGATAGTAATTTTTAACCGCTCCATTATCGCGCGACAACGTTCGGCCACAATTAAGATCGTCCCGGACACGTCCGCTCGCGCGGCGAGACACAGCGCGCGCAAACACATCCCGGTGCGAATACACGTGTATATATATATATATATATATATTATAGCGGAGTCAGTTTTTATTATCAATCTAACATAACATAATCCGTACCTGCGCGCGATCAAGTTTCCGGTGCGCGCGCATTATTACGGGGGCCTCGTGTCGCTTATCGTTAAAACGCGCGTTCCCGCCAAAGCGTCTCCGCCCGTCGGACGTTTTAAAACGCGTGTAATATCGCCGGAGCGACACTTACGGTCGCGATCGATATACGCGTCGTAAATTCGCGTTTAACGAGCACGATCGACAAAAAAAAAAAAAAAGAAAGAACGGTTCTCTTCGAAGCGAGAAAAGCGCGTAACCGGTATACCCGGCATTGTCCCGTGCCAATTAACGGATGGACAATTACGGCGCTGGACAACCGTGATAATGAAGCTGAATCATCCGAAGAAACGACAACGACGACGACGACGACGACGACGCGAGAATAAGAAGAGAGGTTTGCGCGAACAATGAAGTCTATTAATTCTCGATCGTCGATCGATTGAGAACGGCGTTTTGACGACGGAAAATCGCGCGACGCTGCTGCCCGGCGCGAGTCGTGTTTAATAAGTTTGATTAACCGAGATGCCGGTTCCAATTAATTCGCTTCATTAGCACCTCGCGTCCGATTTCGCGTATCTCGACGACTGCTGATTAATTTGGTCGTTTAATTGATCGATCAAAAAATGAGCCGAGTGATCTTGGCTCTTCCTTCCAGCCCGAGAAACGAGTTCGGCGTCGAATATACAATGAGACAATTAATAAACTGCAGGAATATTCAATTTTCTAAAATAAAAAATCAGAAGTGAACATGTCGAGGATAAATTAACATGGTAACGTTTCGTTGGAGCTTCATTAAACGTTTAATATTGAAACATCATCACGGAGCGAGATGTTTTGTGCACATACGCGTGCAATTGCGCTTATTTATTTGCATTTGTGTCATGTATTTATTAAATAATTGACATGTTTAGCAGCAGGATTTCTCCAAGTGACATTTTGTAATAAAAGATAGTTGTATAGAAGAGAAACTCGATTATCTCTCAATAGCAACGATTAACTGTCTACAAAGAGATTCACAAATTTCTAAAGAAAAGTTCTAAATTTGCTTAAAATCACAAATTTTTACAATTTTATTTATCCACTATATTTATTTATTTTACGAGTGATTTCTTTCTCTCTTTTTGTGTTGCGATCATATTTATTCCGCGGACTCGCAAACCACGTATAATTACGTATGCTTTCAATTTACAAATTCATTAGCATGAACTGATTAATACGTCGATAATCGTCTACAAGTTGCGTTATACCGCTGTGTTATTAATTTTCACCGAGTAAATTACGGATCCTGGTTTACAACATGTCGGCGTCGTGGAATATAAATTTATTGGAATGCAAAAAAAACGAGAAAATCTCTTATAGCCAACTCTTATATAAATCTTCCCGACATTCTCCCGTAAATTAAATTACTAAAAGACTTCAATATGTTTTCATATATTAATTACAAGAGAAGAAAATATATGTCGTCAAATTATTAATAAAAAAAGAAACAATTATATCAAAACGGAAAACGTTGAGAGAGCGATTCTATTTCTGGCGTCCGTGAAATTTTTCGGGAGGTAATGTTCCGACGCGAAAATAATGAGGGCCGGCGATAGCGAATCTCCGAATGCGATCTACCGACATCGGCCGCATATCCGTTGTTCCGGGCACGAAAGGAGAGATCCGGTACGTTTAATTACGGGGGAAACTGAGAAGTGAGAGGAGGAAGAAAGGAAGAAAGAGAGAGAGAAAGACTCACGTCCGACGTGGTAAATTATTCCTTTTTGGGAACGGAGCGATTATAAAGCGATTATCGACAAGGATCGCTCCCGTCGACGTGGCGCGCTGCGTGTATACGTCACGTACATCGTGCGATTTTTTTTTTTTTTTGCGCGTCGTCGTCCGACCAACGGCGTCTTCTCGCGAAAAACAATTTGCGAAGACACCCCCTTTTGCGCGCACCCCAGTAATTACGACCCGGTCATTGCGATAATGTCGTGTGCTTAAGAATTACCGCGCGCGGGCGCGCAAAGTTAGTTTGTCAGTACCACCCTTTCTTCTTATCGAATATATATACATATATGTATAGGTGGCCGACGGCGATGTCGAAAATTATTCAATATTTCGTGCGGGATTGCCTCTTAAAATAATGAGACGCTGCGCGAGAAATTACCGCACGCGGAAAACAAACAATTTCCGCGCCCGTGTTATCGGCGCCAAATTATGTGCTCTGCGTTTTGCGTTATCGAATTTACCATCTTAAACGTTGGTCGAACGCTGAAATTATCGGCAGCGTTAATGCGAAAACTTGTCTCTGTCATCATAAAAAATATCTCTTTCTTTTTTCAATCTAATTTTCACTTAGCTGCGTTTACTTGCGTCATTCGCATAACAAGAAAAATAATGCTTTTTAGGAATTTCATTGCACAGAGGAGAAACAAAAACAAAATACGAGAATACGATTTCGTGGATGGTATAATTTATTTTCACTATGTCGCTAGACAGAACACGAATTGAGTCGTCCGATGATCATACAATTCTATGGCTCTGCACGTCCATTAAATCACAATTTGCTATTTACAGAATTATTATTTACAAGCGAAAGAACCCTGCGCCATAACAGGGCAAACTCTCTTTCTCTCTGTCTCTTCCTCTCGAGCTAATGTATGTAAGAATGTATACAATCTTTTTTTATGTGCAATCTGAATGATCTATAAAGCTTGAGAAAAAAAAATGAAAAATTTTTTTCTATCAAATCGATAATAGAACTTATCGACTTAACGATAGAGTGTTTTGTCACAACAAGATAATATATAATATCATTGATAATACTATTAATGTTATCAACAATAATATATATATGTATCAATAACATCAATAATGTTATCAATAATATTATCAATATTATTAAATATTATCGATAATGTTATTAGCGTACGATAATATTAGTGTTAATGTTAATATTGATATGTCGTGACAATTTATATGTCCGATATATTAATATTACAATCTACAAAGTGTAACACATACTAAAATATAAGTAAAAATTCCTGCGTACTTTTTATAATTGCTACATATCTTTTTCTTTCTCTGTTATGACGCACGGGATCCCCGGCCTAACATTAGCAATAATAATAATAATTAATAATAATTAATGATAATAATAATTTAAATTGTCAGTACATTTCTCGAAACATCGATCGACGAGAGGAATACTGTTTGCTCGTCGTGTACGGAGCAACGATTTGAATACAAGTGCAAATACAATTTGTTATTCGCTGGGATCTCTCGCTATTTATGTTTCTTACGGAAGTTTGGCACTCACTTTCAACGCGTGTGTTTACGTTTGCGTATTAATTTTCTTTGTGTTTTTATTTTATTTACACTCGCTCTTTCTCAAAGTTCTCTTGAGAAAGATCGGGATTGCATTTCTGAGAGAGTTTGCGCGCGCGAGACTTCTCTTCGATCCATCGTTGCTGAAACATCTTTCTATTTACACCATCCGACGAAAATTAGTCCTTATGGCGATTTCTGTCTTTGTATTTGTTTTTTATTTTTTTTTTTTTATGGCAAGATGAGTGTAAATGATACCTGATTCGAAATCAGCGCACTATTCAAACAAATCGCGAACGATCGAGACTCGTTTTTTGTTTTGTTTTTTTTTTTTTTTTATAAAAACAGGTTTTATACACATCATTTATCTACAATATTTCTGAACGTTTTAACAATCATCTTGTGTGTCACGAAAGAAATTAAATAATATAAATATCTTAAATCACACAATTATTATATATAATTATGCACGGTTTGTACCAACTAATTCGTTTACTGCGAAACGCAAGAGTTCTCACGTTCCGCGGCAAACGAATCGATTGGGATTGAAACCGCACGCGAACAACACGTATATAGAATGTGAAAGTAAAAACAAGTTAAAATATACAAAGAAGGATAAAATGACTTTGATTTCACTCGCGAAACTTACAAGTCACACACAAGAGCGTCTAAAGTTTTGATCGAGCGTGCAACAAAAAACTCCGCGGTGAATTAAAGGTTGATCGTTCTCGATACGATTCGCCGAACGTCGCTACTTTCCGCCGGAAACGCGTCCATTTAGCTCCGACTTTGTTCCGCGGACAATGCTTCCATTAACCGGTACTTCCGATGGAAGCCCTTGCCTTCGATTTTTCCCGTCGCTTTTTCCGAAACCCGTTAACGTCCGACTGAGAGAACGTCTTCGTCTTCTAATTACGAAGGATATTCGCGATTTCTCGCAAAGTCCTCCTTGCCGCAAAAAAGGGGAGATGTTGAGAGGAACTACTTTGTGTGTGTTTGGAGGAATTCACTCACTAATTTTCTGCCGCGAATTAACACAATCGCGGACAGTGGACTTCGAGATGAGCTTCGACTCCTCGAACAACGAAGAAACACAATTTCAGAAGAGACGACCGTTGAGTCTGGACGATCGACCCAGAAATTCAAATATTCTCTTCTGACGTTTGCTCAGTGCAATTTCCTTGTTCCTGGTTTCTAATCCAGGCAGAGAACGTCTAGCTACGCCTCAGAACCGCTCGAACATTCTTCGGCTTCGGGATCGATGTGCTCGTCCTCCTCGTCCTCTTCGTGATGATAGTCTCCGGTCTCTTGTTGCCATTTGCTGACGTGATGAGTGTTCTTGTTGCTGCTGTTGTTGTTGCTAGTGCCATTTCCGCCGCCCCCTCCTCCACCACCGCCCGATTGTTGCTGAGCCTTCGCCTCTTCTTCCTGCTGCATCCTTTTGTGCTTCGTCCGTCGGTTTTGAAACCACACTTTTACCTGAAACATTAAAAAAAAATTTTTCGATTGTCTTTAAAATGATCTTGTTTTCCCGAATTTTATTGTTTTCACTTTGTATTGTTCACTTTGTATTGTTAGAAAGAAACTCGAGTCAGATCTCGCTCGGAAAAGAATATAATATTTTTTATCTCGGCAAAACGAAATTATTACAACGATCCGATGCGGAAACAGAGAACGAAAACAAGTATTCGATTTTGGGCCCTAAGAATTAAGAGAAACACTATAAAAAAAAAATATTGTGTGTTGAAAAATTGTGAGGTTTACCTCGCGATTATGTTAAAAAATACATTTCAGAGAATTCCGAAATATAATTCGATTCGCGGATTTGGAGTAGATAGAACACGTGTTACGGATTTCCTATCGTTTCGTTGAAAAGAGTAATTCTTCGAGGCGACCTGATGGAGACGAAAGATACGCGACATTCAACGAGAGGTAATTCGAACGCGGTCGTCCCCAGCGAATACCGACGTATCCCGCCAATCGATCTCCGTGGGCCAATCCCCCGTCGGCAGACACTGGGGGAGGAGGGCGAATCGAACCCCTCGCTCTCGCCGGGCTTGCCAAATTAAGTGGCAACTAGTTATATAAGCCTGGCCTCGGCTCAACCCGGCGATGTATCAAGGAGCCACCCTTAAACGGGAGTATCCGGTTACAATGGTACGTGTCGCTGGCGTGGAAGAAAAACGGGGGATGAAGCTGAAAAGGGAGGAGACGACGAACTCGGCAGCGCGCATTGTTCCCGAATTGACTGTTGGTTATATAGCGCGCGGCTCGTGAGAAAAGGGTTGGAATTAAGGGACTCCATTTTGAAATTATCTAGGCGGAAAATCAGCATTGTGACATGAGAGGACACACACGTGTGATACAAGGGGGGAGTTGGGATGTTTGTCTAACGTCTCGGTATAGTAACGTGGTTTTGACAAGACCCGGATTAGAGCCCCGACATGACCGACTTTCCGCGACGAGTCAAAACGAGGTTCCGAGTATTCAAGTAAAAAATTGCAAAAAAGAGAACATATATTTATATACAATAATAAATTATGTCATTAGTAAGGTTTACTTTATTGTGTATATGATGTTCATATGAATATTTCCAGCACTATGAATATTCGCAATGTCTTCAATGAGAAAATTGAAACGATCTTTTTTTAACATAAGTTACTCAATTTATATCAGTTATAAATTGTTTAATTTGACAAAGCACGTTAATTTGTTTCGGCAAAATTCTAGTAAATAAGTTCGTTTACTGTAAAATAAATTTGATTCTTCCGAGTTCCTTGAAGAGTCAACTATATTACTGTTACCCATCACAATTACACCAAACCTTACAATTATAGCGAACCCTTCCATCGGACTCGCGCTACGCTCAATCTAAACAACTTAAACAGCACCCCCCAAACTGGAATATTTCGGCTTTACGCCGAAATTAAATATATCTTACCCCTCGAAATCGTCTCAAAATAGTTATTTACCGTCGGCCGTGTGTGTGGAGGAACCACATCGGGGTTGCGACACTTAACGGGTGATTAAGAGGACGTATAAAGAGAAAAAGATAGAGAAAGAAAGAGAGCAACCCCTTTCGGACAGACCATACTTTCGGATCTACTCTCGAGAGCCGTGCACCCCCCCCCCCCCCCCCCCCCCCCCCCCCCCGTTTCGTAATCGCCTCCCGTCGACCCCCGGGGTTGCCATGGCGATCGCGGGCGGTCCTGAAGCCCGATTGGCGGATCCGCACGCACGCGAAAAGCCCGGGCATTCCCTACCGCGCGCTGCATCCCCCTGGATGAGCCAGACGCTTCATCCCCGTCGGAACGACCCACTCTCGCCCTCTCTTTCTCACTCGTTTTCTCTTTCCTTCCTCTTTCTCCTCACACCAACCTGCACCTGGATTTACACCACAGTTTAACCGCCCCTCATCCCTTGCGATAGTAACAACCGTCTCTCTTTCTCCGCGCCCTCCCATCGACGCCAGTATTTCACGGACGCGCACGTTGTAAAAATCCTATAAAAGCTTCCAACACGTTCAACGATTTATTCCCTGATATATTACCCCGCGGAGTTTAATGCGCGACGGTAACGCGCGATTGGGAATTTGCTGTCGTCGTCAGAAGGGGGAGAGAGAGAGAATGTGTGTAAGCAGAGAATGCGATCCCGACGGGGAAATGGCCCGGACGCACCCTGCGCGCACATATACAGAGCGAGGGGGTTATCTTCGATCTTCCCCGGAAATCTCTCGCGGCGCATGAAATTTAATGCATCCTTAATGGACGAGAGCCTTTCTCTCTTCTTCAGAGATGAGTCGCGCACGGTATTTACGGTACTTTATATATACTCGCGGGCGACGTTATATCGTGCAATTATATTTATTTTCCATTGCTGTTGCGAGAGATACGTCCCGTCACTTTATTTTCAACCAAGTCTCGTATAGTTAAAGCGCGCGCTTCTAATGACAGCTTCTTTACTTCTCGTATATTTCTTTTTTTTTTTTTTTTTGCGCCGCATCGCCGAGATTATACAATTTATTCCTTCTACCTTGTACCTCGCTTTTATATTTCGTCTCTTTTGAAGCGAGAACGCGAACCCCATACCGTCGGACGGACACATCGTGTATGTACGTAAAGGCTGTCACGGGTTCGCGGTTCGCGTATAAGGTGTTCACCTGTCACTTAGGCGCGTTATTCCGGGAGCAGCTTCAATTACGTGCCCGGGGAAGGTAGCGGGAAGCGTGCGGCTCGCTCCTCTCGGCCTTTATCCCGGTTATAAGCCGGCGGCCCAGGGTAAGGCGAAGAGCTCGCCGAGTTAACGCACAGCCGCGTATTACATATTCGCGTGAGCTCGTACTTGTTATCTCGCGGGATCGACAGACTTTTGCTGCCTTCGGTTCGCATCGCGAACAGATACACGTTCGCGTCGAGCGTTTATTCCTCTCGTGAGAATTCCGTGACTTAAAAAAAAAAAAAGCGGTTTAATCGCCGCTTAAACTGTGTAGATTTTAATTAAACTCGCTACATTTGGAAATTTTTAATTATGACGTGTAAATTTTTTGATTTTCCAATTCGCGAGAGACTTTCACGGAAAAAAAAGAAAGAATCGCTCTCTTCATAATTTATTTTACATTCTCGATCTAAAACATTTATTTTATATTCCTGATTTAAAAAACTCGGTTTAATCACCTATTAAACTGTGTGTAGAGTTTAACTGTAGATTTTTAATTATTCGCTATATTTAAAAATGTTTTGAATTTTGTAATGTGTGTGTAAAGTTTTTTTTTTTTTATCTCTCTTTTCCGATTCGACAGATTTCCTCCGAAAGTGAAACAACAATCGTAGTGAAACAATTCTAGTCGTAATTTATTTTATACTCTGAAGATCGTTTATTATATTCTTTCTGACAGATCGATAACAACACGTGGTGACCTCATCATCGCGTGTTACGCAAGTTATCTGTAGTTTAGCATATGCGATATAAATACCGCAATGGCGCTTGAAAGTCATATAAATAGGTAGAAAACATCACCCGGAAAACGAGCGAACGAACAGTATTAAATGACGAAAATAATTGATTGCGCGCGTTTTATTTTTATTTTTCTTTTTTTTTTTTGGTGCGTTGTAAGTGAGTCCTCACTCCACATACGCTCGCGCCGGTGTGTGTGTGTGAGTTGTATATCTCGGGAATAGAATTCTTTATATATAAATAGAATATTTCTCTATCTTCTTGAGCGCAACTTTTGAACTGTAACATCGCGAATATATTATGCATATCGAGATTCGCGGCTGATCGCAAATTTCCAGGAATAAGTTTATTTTATTTTCAAAATCATCGACAAAGACTGTAAGATAAAAATAGTTGCTTATCTATGCAGATTACGTCGCGGCGGTATCGAGAGCGTATAGAAGTGTAGAAAACGTCTTTTGAAAGGAAATTACGCGCGAGCATCATTTCGGGTCGTGTCGTGCGAGATAATTAACGAAACGATATAATAAACGCGCGCGAAACAAATGTTGTTGGACTCATCAAGGACGAAAAAGTGACACGAGATCATATATCCCTCAGCTTGATCCGCGTCTCGTCTACGACCATCTTTGGTCTACACGCGCACGTACGAGCGCAAACACATGAATAACGAAAGCTCCGCGTCCGTGTCACGGTATGCATCGGTAATCGCGGATTTAATTAATCCGGATTATTAATTGATATTCTAATTACGCGCAGACCGCGCGCGCACGTCCGGTGATCGTGAGGCATCGTGTTACATCGCGCCGCGCAAATGAATCGCAGAGCGCGGTTAGGAAACGATTGGCGAGAGAGAGAGAGAGAGAGAGAGAGAGAGAGAGAAAAAAGAGGTGCAGGAATGGCGGAGAAAGGCCTAATCTACTAGCGCGTAGTGCCTTTATGTCCCCCCGTTAAATATAATTACGTTTATTGCGGCCGCGTGCGCGCCGATTGGCCGCTTTTATTCCCGCGGCTAATTGGATATCCTCTTAATGGAAATTAATGCTGCGCCCTCCCGCGCGTGTACGTTTTCCGTCGCAGATCTCGGCGCACAAGAGAGTTCAACATTTTAATTTTCATAATTTCGATACAATAATTACCGACTTTGAAAATTCTCGAGATTTTTGATCTTGCGAAACAACGAGATCACGTTTAATGACGTTGATATAAAAATAATATATACACTTTTTTGATATTAAAATATTGAAGAGTTTTATAATTAAAATTAAGTAGAAAAGAGAATATTTAATTTTACGTCAAATGAAAATATTACAAGTTAAAGATTTATTCGCGCACAGTCCTTCGTTTATTACCCGCCTATTTAATTACCTACCACCGCGTGTATGTATATACCGTGCGCGCGTATTCGATTTCAATCAGCGCTTTTTTATCCGAGCGCGCGCTTTACAAATCCGGCCGGTGCCGGCGATTTATAATTGGCGAGGCCGTGCCGTGCCAAACGGCAGCTCGACAACACAAAGTGTGCGGAGTGATTTTTTTCGTCGTGTTCACTTTTTTCCGGAGAGAGAGAGAGAGAGAGAGAGAAAGAGCGAGAGAGGGAGAGGCGGTACCGCCTGTAATATGTACACGAGCGAGCCCTCAAATAAAATCTCCAGCTGGATAGTAACCAATCGCTGGCGCCGAGAGCTAGTCGCCCCCTAATCCCCCGGGGGCTCGGCGGTCACGCTCGAAACATTATTTTTAATCCCCCTTACAGTCGCGACAATCCGTCCCTCGCTATTGCGCGAGACGCGCGCGCGACGGACTAAATAAACCCGGCGATATTATTTTTCAATCGTCGCGCGAGCGTACACATTGCATGACAGAGAATAGAAAGAGAGAGAGAGAGAGAGTGAGAGAGACCAGACGGATGGGCTTCCCGATTCTACGGCTTTTCCAGGCTGGAAAACACAAAAGCGCGCGCACGCGCTCGCGCTTTCGTTCGTTCGCTCGCTCGTTCGCGCGCGCACGCACGAAACGGCCTCGTCGCCGATCGTCGTCGCGGATAAACGTGGGTGTGGATTACAGGATGAAGAGCGGCGCGTGTTTTGTTAGGACGAAATTGAGCGTGATCTCGCGCGAGGGGACGCCAATTTCCTCGGATGTGCGTTTCTCCGTTCGCTCGGCCATATTCCGCCGGCGTAGTTTGCTTTTTTCCTACTTTTTTTTTTTTAGGGGTGATCGTGTCACTGTCATAGAGCACAGAAACCTTCCAGGGGTAATCGTCGACCGTGACGATACACGGAAAAAGTATAAAAGGACTTGACAATTGTCAATGGAACTGTGTTTTTTTTTATTAAAGGAAAGTAACTGTCATGTCAGATACTCAGTCTGACGTGTAAAATCCGATATTCAATGAAACGATTCTCGATTTTCGAGGAGCTAACGATATTTCGCGTCGCTGGAGATATTAGAAAAAAATTCCCTGTTGCAGACACGCGTTAATAAATTCGCAGTGAATCAAACGCAAAAAAAAAAAAAAAAAAAAA
>QVOB01015983.1:0-21457 GCA_014839585.1 Pseudomyrmex concolor
CACTTCGTTTTGCACTGCTGGACACATATGTAGCAACACCTCTAATTAAGTTTTCACAAGATCGCGGTAATTTTTCACAGGCTTTACTAACTATAAGCACGGCCGAATGGCAAATACAATTTAATAATATTATTTGCGGAACATCTACTTTTAAATGTGTTAAAAAAGAATTATTACTATCAATCATGACAGATGTGTTATCACTTGCCATTCCAACAAGATTTTGCAAAGGAATTTGAAATTCTGAAAAGTAGTTTTTAAAAGTTTTATATAAATTCTCCGCGGAATAATTTGTAGCATCGAGAAGTAACAACGCGAATAATTGAATTACGACTTTTCTATTTATTGATGAAACGTATTTTACGAGAATACACAAAAGTTTTGTGTCACTTATATCGGTATTCTCATCTATTAAAACGGAAAATTTAGATGTTTTTAAATTTTGAACAATTGTTTCTATCTCTCTTTGCGCAATAAACATTCTTTACTACTTGTGTGCATTTAGTCCGTGCCAGTGTAATATCTTGTACAACTTCGGGATCAACATACATCTTTCAACAACGGAATTAAATGATCAACTGCACAAAGAGCAACATTATGTTCCGCGAAAAAAGCTGCTAATTTAATTTCAGCTCGCTTTACCTTGTCGGAATGTGAAACAGTCTTTTCCATTGAGGTATCAATTTCTACAACACTACTATTAACATTATCTATGTGAGAAACTGACTCGGCATGCCGTAATAAATTATATCGAGAACATTTCAGGGAAATATTGCAAAATTTACAAAATGCTTTATTGCCATTCTCTGATGGTGCCAACCAATCTTTAAAAATATTCTCATCTAACCAAACTTTTCTAAATTTTCGTATGCATATTTTTTTGCAGGCTCTTTCCCCTTCATGCTTTCTTTTTGTACCTTCTTACTTTTGCACTTACCTTATTTCTATTTTCCCTCGTAGGATTCCCTGCACTTCTGTGTCAACTGGTCCCGGTGAACGCGTAACGTTTTGGCGCGCAAACCTCGCTTGGGACACATCGTTACTTATAGATACACTACTGCGCACTCAGCTTAAACGCGTATGCGCGAGTGCGGGCCATTTCTGGCAGCACTGACAATGAGTCTATTTCTTATATGTCTATTTATTTATGGTCGTTGTGTGGATTATCCAGCGGTTACTCACGTGGTCATGATGGACATGTTTATATTATCTAATTTTAATACAGATTAGTAATTCAGTCACTGCAAGAAGTTTATTCTTTTTATACGTTAAACTTTGCAAAGATTAACCATGCTAAGAATACTTTGCCATTCGAGTGGTTTGTCACTACTCATTAAGAAGACCACGAAGATCGTCTGTATATCAAGTATAAGAAATTTGAATTTGTTGGAGTATCAGAGCAAGGAGCTTTTGCGGGACTCCGGTGTATCGGTGCAAAAGTTTGCTATCGTCGACGATCTGAGCAAAACAAATTCTGCTTTGGAGAAGTTACGTACGTACATACATATTTAATTATAAGTGCTTTTTGATATATATAATTTATTAAAAAAGAATGTAACTTTTTTGTCTACAAGAATATAATGTGCTTGCTGGATGTTTTTTTTATCATCCAATGTTCTGTAGAATTATTTATATTAGGTTCGATTATCACATATGTAATATATAGATTTATAGTTTATTTACTATTGCAGATGCAAATGAATATGTCATTAAAGCTCAAATCTTAGCTGGAGGTCGTGGTAAAGGTTGGTTTGACACTGGATTTAAAGGTGGTGTGCATCTTACTAAAGAGTAAGTACTAAATATATTTTACACTGTTGTACTAATATTTTATAATGCATATTTTTTTAAGTAAAATATTTGATGATAAACATTTTTATAATTTGTTTCTTTTACAATAAATTTATATACTGAAGTATACTAAAAATCACCACACATAATAACCAGTAGTTTGTATTTTCTATATTTGTTTCTATAATATTTGTTTATTATGTAAATGTATAATTTGTGTGTGTACATGTATATATATATTTATTATATGTATATCTTATTGTCTTACTATATGCATATATACATTATACATATATATAATAATAATTTACATTAAACAATTTTTTAATCTGTTTTTAACAGCCGTAACACAGTTATAAATTATGTGAAGAACATGTTAGGTCATAAGCTCATTACTAAACAAACCTCAAAAAATGGTATACTAGTGCAGAAGATTATGATTGCTGAGTCAGTAAATATTGCACGTGAGACTTATGTTTGTATTCTTATGGATCAGCAGCACAATGGTCCAGTGTTAATAGCTTCTCCAGCAGGAGGAATAGATATTGAGACAGTTGCGGAAAAAACTCCTGAACAAGTCAAAATTGTTCCATTGGATATTTATCATGGAATTGATGACAAAATAGGAAAGAATGTGTGTACTTTCTTGGGATTTACTAGTCCAGATATTCTTGAAAAGGCTATGTATGAGATGAAAAATTTGTGGAAGCTATTTGTGGACATTGATGCTTTACAAGTTGAGATTAATCCTCTGGTAGAAACTACAGACAAACAAGTTATAGCAGTAGATGCAAAACTTGCGTTTGATGATAATGCTCAATTTAGACAGCAAGATTTGTTTGCTTTAGAAGATGTAAGTGAAAGAGACCCTAGAGAAGTGGAAGCGACACAATTTAATTTAAATTATATTGCTATGGATGGCAACATAGGATGCTTAGGTAAAAAAATATAGTATTTTTTAATAGATAGAAACTACTATAAGCTAAAAAGTATAAATTTTTAATTAGAAATATTGATTTGTGTGCGTGTGTGTGTGTAAAACATTATTTTTAATATACATATAATCATATAACATTATTTTTAATACATAATCTTTATCAAAGATATAAATGATCAGATCAGTTAGTATAAGAAAAACCATTTATATAAAAATTTGTTAATTTATAGTAAATGGAGCTGGTTTGGCTATGGCTACAATGGATATTATTAAATTAAATGGTGGCTTGCCAGCCAACTTTTTAGATGTTGGTGGTAATGTAAAAGAAGCCCAGGTTTTCCAGGCATTTAGAATTCTCAACGAAGGTATTCACATAATTTCAGAGTAACTTTTTTACATATGTTTATGAACTTCAAATTAATGTTTTTGTTTCTTCAGACCCAAAAGTCAAAGCTATTCTTGTTAATGTATTTGGAGGTATTGTAAATTGCTCAATGATAGCCAAAGGAATTGTCACAGCCTCACAAAATTTAGGACTTAAAATACCGCTTATTGTAAGACTAGAAGGTAAACTTTCTTGATTTCTTGTGTTTTGATGAATTAATTTAAATATTATATACAGATATGTATATTTATACATATACATACATTTATTTGTACGTGCGTGTGTGTGTGTATTTTCAAATCTCTTGTATATGTTTTGTGTTATTTTTACAATATTAAAAAATGCATAATTGTAGAGTATTCTTCTGATGGTTTATTTATAGGCACTAATGTGACAGAGGCTAAGAAACTTTTAGATGAATCCGGATTATCTATTCTTACAGCGAGTAATTTGGACGAAGCAGCAAAAAAGGCAGTAGCCTCTGTAAAAGTTTAATTATGTCACTACGATAATATAGTGTCGATTCATATTTGTACAAGACTGGAGAAGTCGAGGATTTTTATGTAAGGGAACAATCAAAGTTTATGTCAACACAGGATAAAGAAAACTGTCTTTACACTGACTTTTTATAAGAATATAAAAAATTTTATATTCTTATACTTGCTTTTTGTAATGGTATTTGGAACAATCACATACGTTCATATATATGCATCTGAAATACTAAGTAATATATGCATTACTGTTGAAGTCTCATGTTTTCACAGATTTTATTTGTTACAGTTGTAAAAAAATGGTATATATTACTATTTCGAAGTGATCAAATGTGCATTAAAAATGTGTATAAATATACACACACGATATATCTAACTTGTAACATATTCAAAAATCTATCTATTTTTATACATTCATTTAATATAAGAATTAAAAAAATGATATTCTCCATAAATTTAAGATTCTTAATTTAAGTTTTTATTATTTTTTATTATAATTTCGTATGAATAAATGTCGGTTGTTTCTCTTTTTATTGATTCATATATGATATGTGTACAGAATATAATTCTGTTTTGTTCATTTTAATTACCACTGTAAAATAATAAACACAAATAAATGAGTGTTAGTTGGAACTGACGGTAATTTTTTAACTATTTTACATTACATGCATATTCAAATGTAAGATTTATTTCTTTCTCTAATATGTTGTGTGTATAAATATAATACCTTTGGTTCTTATTAGATATAAACTTATTAGATATAAACTTAACTTAAACTCTTTTATATTTAAAAATTAAAAAAAAATAAATTGTACTTACATCTCTCTAATACAACTTTAATCTCTTTTTGTTACATAATTTTTTGCTTATATAAAGACTTGCAACAACTCAAATTTTAATTATTACTCATACATTTAAGATCTTGCGTGTTTTGTTACTGGACTTAACCAATTATTGCAATAACAAAAAAATAGCATTGCAATAACAATAAAATTACAGATGTAAGTATAAAAATATAAAACAAATTAATGTTTAGATTTCCAATTTATATATTACTATCTAATTTATATAATACAATATGACAATAATAAAGGAAAAGATGCTATACTTGCATTGAGATCTATAAAAAAAAACAAATGCTGCCATACATGATTCGTTCTCTCAATGTCGTGCAGTTATCGCTTAGCTGTCCGTCGAAAGAGTTTTTACTTATAAAGACTCAGTGACTATACATGGATTAAAACGCGACTATGCGCGACTTTTTCTTGCCTTTCATATAGCACGTGTTAATAGGTCGTTCTTTTTATAGACAGACATATGGACCGATCCTATAACGTGTTGAGGAGAGCAAAAAGAAATGCTCAATTTAAAAGTGAAAGTTTTTCTGCACTTTGAAAAAACAGAGTCTCTATGAGTTAAGTCAAACTCTTTTTAATAAAGTTACTTCCTACTTCTCACTCTTTGAACATTTTAGAAATCGGATATTAATCGTCTAACAATAGATGTAGAATCAGTGATCTATAGCCAAGTTCTACTTTTTGTAAAAAATTTTATATTTTATAACGTGATTAATTGAGGAAAATAAAAAATGATTCGAAATCTGCTGAACAAATGTTAAAAAGAAATTTTATTTTGATGTAGGAAGTTTGTACAAAATAAGTGTGAGAATATTCCGCGTATAATCGTGTATACTTAATTTGTACTGAAACGCGACTTGCCCGGGAAGAAATTTTTTCCGGAAAGAATTATTTGCGGAAACAACCGCTGAAACCACTATTGCGGCGAAGACCGATGTTCTCCTTGCAACATAATATCGCATAGCGCAACGCATAGCGCGTAACAATGACAGTTTTGGTTTTCTTCTCAGTGTCACGCTAGCTAGCAAACAACTGACTTGTTTCACTTTGTTACTATTATATACAATCCATTTCTCTCTCATACGCGTGACCATCTCTTCGAGATTACAACGAGAGGACCGGCCGTGTTTCTCCGACGCGTGTGTGTGTACGCGCGCGTATATATATAGATCTTTGCCCCTTGCATCCCAAAGAGAGCGGCGAAAGAGCGTGTACTATTCTTGGACATAACTTCACGAATAACTTCTCTTTCGATGTGCGTTCGACTCCCGGTATACGAACGGTGAAACGTCAGTAATCGCCTGCGAATCGCGCCGTGCCGATCGAAAACGTTGTGTCGATTCGATCTCGAAGAGATCGCTGCTCTGACGTGCGCATGTAAGATTTGTGCCGGTACTTGGCTCTGCTTGCACTGACTACTACCTATTTAGCAATTAACGCAATCAACACTTAGTTTTTTAACATATTAACCGATGTCACTCAAAGTAGAAATAATTAAAATACTACTGATGTTTAATATAAAGTTTTTATTTTAACATTTCTTCCGTGAAACACGATCAGTTGTTTTCATTCAGAGCTAGATTACACTCGATTTATATTCAATAGTTTATCTTACTTTATGCGTGACATATTATCTTATGCGTGATTTTGACGTGTTATCTTTTAAACAGTAGATTTAAACAGTGAAACAAAAAACACAGTTGAAATAATTATTTTATTTTTACGCTCTTTTATTATATATCTGACATTAAATAATTAAAATGCGCTAAAATAAATTTTTTAAAATTAAGATTTGCTCACATAAGTTTTCACAAAATGTATAAAAACAAGTTTCATAATATTTTTTTAATAATTTTATAAATTAAATATGTGAATTGTTTTATTTTCAGTGTTCAAAGTATTCTTGCCGTGTTGTGTTCAAATATTTTGATCAACTATTGATTCTAATTGAGTATGTTGTGCATCATGTATGAAAAAAAGCATGTCTCTAACTTATTAAAATCGATTTTGTTCTAAAAAGATACAAAAATATTATTATAATATATAAGAAAGATATTAAATATAAAAAAGAAAAAATAATACATTTTTTAAACAATACATAATTTTTAATAAAATTTTTTTATATTTTGTAGCTAGTAGAAAATCAGTAAGAAATATTTAACGATCAAGTCTAATCAATTTCAGATTGTTTACGTCAAAAGAATGATATTTTTATTACAAATGTTTATCTCTGTATGTTATTATGTTATTAATTAATATTCCGTGATTGTGTGTGGCAGCTTAGAAAGTATACATAAATATTTTACATATAAAAGATAATAATTATTTTAACAACTATGATTTAATAGCATTGTTTTTTTTTCACTTTAAGTTTATTTAACAATTAAATTATTTAGATTGTTTTGTACATATGTTTCTTCTATGTATATAGTTTTTGGTTTAAAACAGTGGAAAGTGTTTGTTTCGATATAGAGAATTGTAACTGGTACTTCGATACTTAAGTTCGATGATAAAACTTTGATGCAACTTTTGTGACTTCCAATCAGTTTTAAGTGAAATGATATTTTATCTCTCTCGAATCTCTTCTTCTTAGCTTTGAAGTGCCGCGATAAACAAATCATATTTTAGCATCATCACGTCATAACAATTTCTACATATAATTTGTAATAATTTATGAACAGTACAATATTACAGATATATTATACATTTTTTTTTATTGCAAATTATATAAATTTGTACCCACACAGATGTAACGTTTATAAATGTCTACTATTAAACATTCGTAACATTATGGCTGCATTTGAGAAACGCGTTATCAGCGCTATTGTGTCATTCTATCTTTGTTTTATATCTAATGAGCGATAAAGATAGAATAGTGCAATAGCGCAGATAGCGCGCTCTCCGAACGCAGTGCATATGACATCTAATGAACATCTAAGATATTGTGTAGTATGAACACACACACATACACACGTGTATATATTGTATATGTATACACACACACAATATACACAGTTCTAGAAATATCTGACTATCCAAGACGTGAAATTTTGTGGAAGTATAAATTAAAAAATAGAAAGAGAGCTTAAAATATACCTTTATCAAAAAGATTTCTTAGTTTGCTTTTCAAATACAGTTTGTTTTTCATTGTTGATACATTTCTCAAAATATATTAAAAAGTGTGCTTGTAAATAAAACAGACGACATTAGTGACTCAAAAATATTACAAAAACACTAGAAGGTAAAGATATGAAGCTATTGAGTGGATATTGTTATTACTGTTGTTTTGTTGTAACTTTCTAAATTTTTCAAGTTTATGCATTTTCAATATCTTGTTTTAAAATCATTACGTGCAATTGTAAAGTTATGTAAAAAATATATTTTGAATCTCTTTTTGTTAACTTAAGATTCTATACGAAGTTTATTTATTTCTTTGGGCAGCCGGATATTTATCGAATTAACTATACATATTATTAACAGTTTTTGTTAACACAAATGTTTCTTCCCAGTAAATAATTTTGTGAATTAAACAATTAAAAAAAGCTTTTTAAGCTTATTAGAGACTCTACATTTAGATTTCAGACAATGTTTTGTGCTTATGAAGTTCAATTCAGATTTAATATCAGACCTTGGAAAAAAGTCACGTATACGTGTGCGCGTACCAAAAATAACTTGGCATCTTTCTCTTTCTCTTGTCGTGCATTACGACTCATAATTTAACACACCTATGTCCGATTTTCTACTACAGACATGCGTACAAAACATGATAGTTGTATGATGAAAAAGTAACTTTATTTCTCGTAAATTTTATTTAAACAAACTTTCTTTTATATATTATTTAATCGTAAATCTATATATTTATTTCAGAAAAGAACATAATACATATAAATAATATACATATATATAAAGAACATATAATATATTTAAAGAACATAAAAGTATGTAAATTTTAATGATTAAGAAAGCATAAATAAAAAAAGATGTATTTTTTGCTGAATGTGTTATTCAATTAGGTATTTTATTTGTGGATTGATTCTTTCTAAACGTAAGTTATGTTGAAACGGGACAGTTTAGTCGCGAATTTTTACCTGAGCAAGACTGATCATTTCGATATACTTTCGTAAACTTGATTCGGTCAATTTTATCTAAAACTCAAGAGCCAAAATTCTTTAAAACACAAAATATCATGTCAACAAATTGCTTACTATTGAGAATTGCGCGCGCAATTTTTGTCAAGTCTTGTTTTTAAGCTTAGTTTTATTTGAAAATAGATTAACTTTGAACAAAGAAAAAATATGTGTATACGAGTTCTGCTTTCAAATTGCTACAATAAAAATAAATAAAAATTGATAAATAATTTATAAATATATTTTATTAATAATTTATAAATATATTTTATTCTTTATTATTTTAGTCGAGTTGTATGAATTTTTAGTTTGATGGGATCAACAATGTTTTAATTGCAATATTTCGCGCTACAGGTAAATCGTTGCTGTGAATCAAGACGTGCCATCATCTTAGAACGAAGTTACAATACAAGGATATATCATATTGCTCTAGAGAAGATTCTTCTCTCTCGATTAACGCACCATCCTGAGTATCTAAAGTATAATCTCTACTGGTAGACAAACACATGCGATTCGCGTTGGCATATCGCGCGCAAAGACGAAGTCACTTTGACTGATCGTGCCTTCTATTTCGAATACACACACAGAAATATATACGACTAATCAGCGACATATACGTACACACGGCCGCAGGTGAGTTCAACCACATATCCAATATCCGTCTTCGATAGTTTTACATACAAGTGTGCGTACACACGAGTAGCAATGGACACAAAGTTTTTTCAAACAATACTAATTTTAAAATGTTATCAAATAGAGTGAAAAATATAGAGTAAATCAAGCAAATGACGCACATGTACGAGAGAAAAAAAAAGAGAGAACGAGAGTAAGAGTGTGCGTCCGCGTGTGTATGTGGATATATTTGGAAAAATGATTAGATAAAAATATATTTAATCTGACAATAAGATATACAAATAGATTGAAATATAAACTTTAAAAACATTTAAGTACAAACATTTAAATACGTTTAAATATATTGACATTAAGAAAAGTGTGTAAATTAAAAAGAGAAAGTTTAAAACGAAAACTTTTACTTAAATTAATTTTATTAAAATATAAACATACACAAAATAACAATATAATAATATAATATAAAAATATAATGTAAAAATATAATAAAACAACATAAGAACAATTAAAATTTTTAAAAATTATTTAATAATAATTTTTAATAATAATAATTATTTAATAATAATAATTACATGAAATACAAATTAAAATATAAAGCATATATTATATTATTTATTTTAATATTTACAGAAAAAGACTCATTGTATATACATATATATATGCATTGTATACATATATAATATATTAACATAAGTTCATAAATCATTAAAAAATAAAAAAATATATATATATTGAAACATAAACAGGATTCGAATCGAAAATAGCTTGCAAGTAGATCTGAACGTTAAAAGAATAGATCAACAAATAAGACAGCATTACACTTGTAAACACAGCAGCAGATCACGGCATCATATGTGTGTATATTGCTATTTGGAATAATCCTCTCTTGAAAATTCCAACATGCTTGTGCCCATCGCTACTCGCCGAGTTACCAACACCTTCCGACCTTCTCACTAACAGTACTCTCGACTACCAATACTCTGACCGGCAGAAACCAATACAAGGGCGTGCACCCCACCACTTCTTGTACATGAGAGCGTAGCAGCGGACCGGCCGATAAAATGAATGAGAATGATAAGTCAGTTAAGTGCGAGAACTCCGCCGAGGAGGAGGAGGACGAGATGTTCGAGCGCGAGCTAGCCGAAGACGCGCAGTGGAAGCGAATTCAGCAAAACACTTTCACGAGATGGGCAAACGAACGGTTGAAGGCGGTAAACAAGCACATTGGCGACTTGGAATGCGACCTGTCCGACGGTCTACGGCTGGTGAGCCTCATCGAGATACTTTCGCAGAAACGGTTGCCGAAACACAATCAGCGGCCTACTTTCCGCTCCCAGAAGTTGGAGAACGTGTCCGTCGCTCTCAAGTTTTTAGAAGACGAGGGCATTAGGATCGTCAATATTGGTAAGCAACTGCCATGCCATGCGTTATACCTTGAAAATAGATTCGCCCTATCTTTATAGTTTTGTTTGAAAAAACAAACAAATAATTGTTTGATCATGAATGCTGTGATAACGTTAACACGTGCGTGTTGATTGAAAATGAGAAAAATAATAGCAACTTTTATTCTTGTGTATTTACTATTGTGTGTGTGTGTGTGTGTGTGTGTGTGTGTGTGTGTGTGTGTGTGTGTGTGTGTATGTGTATGTGTATGTGTATATATGTGGTTCTGGATAAAACAACTAAACAATAATTTAAATTTTTGTAAAGTATATTTTAGTAATATTGATTATTATTAGCAATCGCGTGTGCATTTCTCTTTTTTTCTCATTATTTTTTTGACGGAGTTTTAATTTTAAAAATAATAATTTAATAAAAATATTATCTAAAACTAACTAATATGAAAAGTATGTATAATCACTTACTACACAATAAAAACTATAACAATTTATACGTTTTCTACAATTTGATGACTTTCTACAAACTTTTAAGCAATTTAAGACATAATGGCGTTTTCTAAATTGACGTAAAAAGTACATTAGAAGTTACAGGAAATAACAAACAAAAGTATGCACAATTATAAAAATCTATGTTGAAAAATTAAGTCTTTCTAAATGATGTCATCAGTTGTCTTTATACATTTATGAGAACGATCAAATAAGTTTTTCTTAATTTTTTTTTATAAACTTCTTAAAAATATAATTTAACTCAATGATGTGTTTTAATGTATTGCTTATATGCACTTTTTTTTATTTTAAATTACTTTCTTTTAATCATTATTATGTAATTTATCATACTTTTATACATTCTTTGGCCATAACTTTTACGTAAAAAAACAATTTAATTCTGCGTAAAAGATACAGATTCTATCCTTAACAAAAGTGTTTTTTCCATAATAAAAATTTTAAAAATCTTATTTTATAGTAAACTGGTTATTATATATACATAGGTATATGAGATGTAAAGTAAGCATCTTATGTGAATTATTTAATTCGAATTTCTATGTGTATTAATTTACACGTTAAAGAGAAGAAAATATATATACATATATGTGTGTGTGTATATATGTATAATTGCATATATATCCAACATATTGGCTCGTATCTTAATATTTAATTTTATATACAATTATAACATATGCAGACTAAAAAAGACTTCTGAAAATTGTTGTTACTTATATTTTCGTTATCTATCTAGAATTCTATATATACACAAATATTCAACTTATTATGTCTTTCAAGTAAAAAGTTACACAAAATTATAATAAGCTATAAATATAATTTATAATTTATTACTATTATCTACAACATTCAAATATTTGTAGACAATTGTGGTATTTCTTACAAAAGTGTGAATTTGTATACATACCGTAGATTGTTGTATCATTATCATCAGAGATTTCTGTTTTAATTTTATAATATTTGATAAAAAACTATTTATGTTACTCATAGGATAACTTTCCGTTATATGATAAAATTTTATGATTTCTAGATGTATTTTCTTTTTCTTTTTCTCTTTCATTGTTTCTATCTTCTTTTCTCGATACATTACATCACCACGTGGTAATACAATATCTGCGAAACACGAGTCTGCGCTGTATACAGATTTTGTATAAACTAGATTTAAACTAGAATTTACAGAAATTTTGTTGGATTTTATACATATACATATGTATAAATTTGTAAATCGATAAATCTAGTCTACGCAATTTTGTAAAAATAAAAGTAAGTTTTTTAATTTGAACCTTGAAGTAAAACAACATAGAAAAAACTGTTTTGTTGAGATTACCAAAGTTTGGTAATCTCAACCAAAATTTGGTTTCCAAAATATTTTATTTGGTCTGATTTACCAAATTTTGGTTATCTCAACAAAACTCTTTTTTCAGTGAATGTGAATATAATTATTTATATTATATATATACATATACTATATATATATACATATATATTTATATATTATTGATTACTAAATTTTCTTAATATACTTATAAAAAAAACATAAAGTTAAAAAACGTAAAGAAAAGAAAAACAAGAATGTTATGTTTAAAAACTATTGAGATAAATCAAAATTTATATAAAGTGCATTATGCATGATCTTGATGAGAGATAAAAATCCTCACAGAATTTATGTGTCAATGATGTAGAATGATTTATCTACTTTAAAAATCATAAGAAATATTTCTTTTGTAAACTTAGTACGACGCTTGTTTATTAATTTGTAAAAACAGAATGTTATTTCATAAAATAACGGAATTTGTATAAATTTACGATTTCACTTATCGAAATTTAAATTAGTATAATAATCGCAATGAGCGTTTATTTGCATGCTGAAAAATGTAACTGAAAATGATGAAGTGAGGATTATTTAGTTGACAAAATTTGAGAACAGATGTCAGCGAATAATTAATCGCGTGTTCCGCTTACGTAGAGATCAATGAGGATCTGACCGATAATGTGTCAAGAAAAAATTTGTGATACACATATTTCAACACAAATTAAGATGTTCGCGAAATTAAAAAGACATAATTACAATAATAATTTTTAATAATATGTGAAGACTGAATAAAACATCTAAAACTTTACTAAGTTTCTTAGAGTAAAAAAGCACTCAAAAAATTGAATAAACGATTCATTCATTCATTCATTCGATTTATTCGAGTTAGAATAATTGTTCAATCATATAGAATGAATTCTTTCACTTTTTGTTTCTAGAATGAATACACTTTGTGTCGTAGAATATATGTATTCTGTGTGTTACAAAATGAATATTTTTATTCGCATAAAGAATGAATATATGCTATTAGTTATTAGTGGTCTTACTATCACTTAGAAGAATCTTAATATCAAAATCAGAATACCTATCAGCGTAACAGGCAAAAGTTGTAGGTTCGAATCCAGTCAAAATTATTTCTCACAACGGTTTTTTTTCTAAAAATTAATATTAAAATAATCTAGGATAACCAAACTATACTCAAAGATATAAGTTATAAGAATAAATATATTTGGTTTTACAATAATAATTATTCACTCGAGTCGAGCGACATATTTACATTGTAAATATGTCAAACAGTCACTTTTATGAAAAATGAAATTAGTTTTCACTAATCACGAGTGGTGGCAATATTTTCACTATTACTTGAAGTAAATATCTACTTGCTTGTGATGTAAGATTTCACTAAAAGAAGTTAAAAGAATATATTTTTAGTATGTATATTTTTCAGTTTTTCCTGGGTTACATAACTAGATATTTTATAACTAGATATTTCATATCTGTATAAAAATAAAAAAAACTTGACGATTGTGAATAATAAATTTATATTTGTTGCAAAATATTGTTTATCATCATAGACAGAATAAAATATTGTTTCATCATAGACCTAATAGATAAGAAACGCACGGATGACACGATATGAAATGTGTACTTGCATATTTTTGGTTTTGAATTTGCGGATCAGAATCGTTTTAGAGTACGGATGCACTAACGAAATGAAAACGCTCGTAGAGCAACGTTGTGGATCGATGACGCTCGCCCGAATACCCAGGAAACTAAGGATAGTGATGGGAAAATACCGTTCACGTGCTCTTTGCGGGTGAACAAATTGTTATTACGTCAGTAAAACTTAAAAAAAAGCATTCAATAAAAAAGATATTAAAAACATACGACGTGTCAAGATTATAATAATATTTTATTTTAGTTAATTATATATTTGTTTTCTCTCTCTCTCCCTCTCTTTTTACACACACACACACACACACACACACACACACAATATTAAGTGAGAGAAAAAGATTATATTAAGTTTCAAAAATTGATAGGACATTTGCAAAGCTCTTAGAGAAATTATATCAAATTTGTCACATTAATCATATTACGTATATATTTATTATATACGTATCTGTATATTAATATTATATCTTCGCTTGAGAGACGAAGATATAATGAGAGACGAAGATATGAATCTTTCAGACCCACTTAAAAATTGCGCATCGGCGTTTGTAGAAAAAATTAATTTTTGTAAACGCCTATATCTTCAAGACTGATTGATTTTTAATTTGTTTTTTTTTATTGATGCAGAATTGATCAAACTTTTGATTAAAAAAAAACAAAATTGAAAAAATACAGATTTTTTACGGAGATATTTGATTTTAAATTCGCGTGGATTTCATAGTCCCACTCATCGATTATTTTTGAGGTCTGCAGGTAAAGAGAGTTAATCATATTACGTACATATTTATCACGTGTTTAAAATATTACTTGGTAACATACAGAAAGCCATTGTTGTTTATTAATCTGTTATATATAACAACTAGTTTATAAATAATGACTTGTGAGATAAATAAAAGGTGTTTTTCCGACTAACCCCTGCTCCCGATTGATATAAAATTTTGCACAAAAAGTGTTCGATGGGACAAACCAAACGTGCGTAGTCTCTATTTCGGGAAATAGAAACAAATTAAAAAAAAAATAAAAACTATATCGACTAAAATCGATTCTATATGACATGTACACACATATAATACATGATGAAAATAGTATATATGGTAGTTCTGTTCAATGAAAAGGATTTTAAAGTTCCGGGCGATGGGAGTAGACAGTGCTTTGCACGAAAAGTTACAAATTCATTTTTTGCACAAAGCAAGATCTACTCTCTATCGTGTGATATTTTGGCAAATTAAGTCTATAATTAAACTGATTAAAATATTTAAAATAGTATATTTAAAATAAATATAAAAAAAGTTAAAAAATATAAAATCACAAAAAAATATAAAAATGTAGATTAAAAAACTCAATTTAACTAAAATTAAATTACAAGGTTAGATTAAGTGTAATGAGACTGAAAACATATGTGAAAAAATTTTTTGTCGGATATATTTAAGCCGCTATTTTGAAAAAACATTTAAAAAGAAGCGTTTTTACGTTCATCCGGGGGGATGCAGGAGGAGGGGCAAAGCCTCTTTTTTGGTAAGCTCCCCCCTGCTTACACATTCACAACACAAACATAAAAACTTGCTTTTTTTAATGGTTTTTAGAAACTTACTAACAATAAATACACATCATATAGAATCGATTTTAGTCGATATAGTTTTAGTTTTTTTAAAAATTTGTTTTTTATTTCTCGAAATGGAAACTATGCGCGTTTTGTTTGTCCCATCAAACACTATTTTTGTGCAAAATTTCAGATTGATCGGGAAAAGGAGTCATTCTGAAATACACCTATAAAATCGATTTTAGTTAATATAGTTATTTTTTAAAAAATTTGTTTTTTATTTCCCGAAATGGGGACTATGCGCGTTTGGTTTGTCCCATCGAACATTATTTTTGTGCAAAATTTTAGATCAATCGGGAGCAGAGGTCATTCGGAACTTTATCCCAAATAAATCACTACTCAAGAAACAACAAATATTTTGAGAACTCATATTTGCACACACACAGAAATAATGCTAATTATTTACTCGACGGAGGTTGTTACAGTTTGTTGCATCCTTGAGCAAGATATACTCGACTGGTAGTGACGCAATTGAATATATCATCGATGATGTCACTATGTTCTCTAACCTGTCACATCGCAGAAGTAAAACATGCTGATGAGCACAACTGTGCAGTCATGTCTCGAGAAATATTCATTAAAAAATGTTACTTTATTTATCACTTTTGATAATTTGTTACTGAAAAGTATTATATGAAAAGTATATTGCATATACTGAAAAATATGCAAAACTAAAACAATGTAACTAAAATTGTTAGATTAGTTTTGCCTACGATACCTACTATAGCAATAAATGTATAATCACTTACGCTAATATGAAAATAGAAAAACAAAAAAGAAAGAGGAATTTATAGTTATTTAAAATAACTTGGACATAATTAGGCCAAAAGATCTCTTGTTCGAAAAACTTTCGCTAGGAGAATTTTGCAAAAAGCTCATATATTGCTAATTAAAAGACTAATGCATCCGATATGCCGGCGCGCAATCTCAGTCAAGACATAACCACAGGATTGCTGTATTAGAGCCGCTTGGTTATCGGATATCAACGGAAGCCACGCTGGCGTTATTACGTGAGGGATACCCGGTTTCTAAGGACTTGTTCCGCGAGGTCCATCAAGAAGAAAAAAAGGAAAGTATAGGCGGTCCATGTAGATTGGGTAAAGGTCAGACTCGCTTTAGTACTACTACGGACATCTTTTCCGCATTTATTACGTGACTGATTCTTGTCTTTTTTCTTCTTCCTTTTTCTTCGCTGACCAAATACTACTCGTCTCTGTTCGAAACGATCTCTCGACGTTTCTACACTTTTGTTTTCTACTTCGCGAGATACTCTCTCTTTAGAGAGAGCATTAATGATAATATATGATAATATATGATTTTAATGTACAATAAATATCGACATTTCATACAAAAGATTAATCTTGCGTGTAAAATCGCGCTAAAAGAGCTTTGTAAAAATTTTACAGAGAACTATGTATAAATATGTGTCTTGTGCTAAAAGTGTACTTTTTTAGACAATTCTTATCTATTGAATTTCATTTTTATAACACAATTGATGTGTAAAATATTCAACAAATTAATCGCAAAAGTTTTATAATTATACGTCACACAAGTAGAATTTTAAATCTGAAAATATGTTGCAAATCTGTATAAAATAATGTTTGGACAGTGTTAAATTATAACGCGTTTGTTTTATTTTATGCTATGTTACAAAAAGACTCACGGAATAATCTTAACATGTCAAACTGTTCTTCATGACAAACAAAAAGTGCTAAAAAGCGTAAAGTGCATTTTAAATATGACATACTTTGACAAAAGAAATAATTAAATGAATATATATTTAGAATTTAAAAGAAATAATGTTATTTGTATAATTAGTACTTTATATTTGTATCGTAATATTTCTTTGTGCAATTTGTAACGTGTATATTAGGAGCAATTACTTTCGTTCTCATGCGCAACCTTGACATTACCACTTTGCGGTCTGCCGTCGGCATAGTATCGTCACGTTTAAACCAACATCGCGACTCATACTCATTCACCTCAAAGAACGCTAAATGTTAACGCTAGAACTAAACGCTCACGTAAATTAGAAAGCGTTAATCCGATTTCCGGCAAAATTGCCGAAACATATTATATATATATATATATATTTGTATATTTATCTAACACATTTTTACATACTCGCGAAAAATACTTCACATATCAGAAATATCTTCCCAGATAACCAAATCTGTCGAAACAGATTTTGCAAAATGCTTGTTACAAATTTTGTTAGCAAAAAGACATCAAATATGATGCAGAGTTTGTTTTATCTGGCAATGTCGCAAAACCGCTAGCAAAAATATATCCAAACTTGTTGAACAAAACATAACATCAAATTGTTGGCAAAAACCGAGCAAAGTTTGCACATAATTTGAGACCAAATTGACCCCAAATATGAAGCTTTGCTCGGTTTTTGCTAGCAATTTGCTGTTACTTTTTGTTGACAAGCTTTGGCAACAAAATCCAAGTCTAATGCGGACACAGTTGATGCCAATTTGTTGAGTATTTTTGCTTAACATTGCTGACAATTTGCTAGCAAATTGCGAACAAATTGTTTACTGGGTTGATATCAGATATCAAGATATATCTTGATATCAAATATATCTTGATATGTTTTGAATCAAAATTTATTTCTTAATTGCAGACAAGATCTATGCATACACAACTATATTTTACTTTTGTTAAACAATTGTTGCGGAAGTACCGGAAATATAATATAAATTTATAATATAAAAATATATATGTATACATACATAACATAATATAAATAAATAATACTTTTATGTACACGTAATTTAAAAATTATTATATTGAAAACGTACTTATGACGCATATTGAAAAAGTACTTATTCAAACGCATTCATTAAATTTGAATCGAAGATGAAACACGTGGTTCATACCTAAATAATTGAAAAGAAAAAGATCGTATTGAAGGTGATCCAACTTGATATCCTCTGCGCCAATGAGGTAATCTCCCGTGGGTCAATGACGTCATCGTCTAAACTCGTCGCGATACGTGTCGAGTAAGTGTTAAGAGAACGTCACGCACGAACAAGTGTATGTGCTCACCCGAGTGAGCACATTTAATTCTGTATGTATTATGTAGAATGAAGAGAGTCTTAGAACCATTATGTTTATCAAATTGTTTGTAACGTTGCACATATTTAATTTAGTACAGTAAAATCAACGTTACCTTTGACTTTTCAAAAGAAAGATTCCAAAGTTAGCTCTGTAATGATACACACATACACACACACATATACATGATTGAATGTATATGTGACATTTGTTGTTTCTCTGCAAATTTATTGTTGAAGCTTACGATTCACATTTTAACAGCCTAGTTAAAGCAACAGTGAAATAAATTTTTATTGCAAATCGAATAAAATGTGAAATCTCAATAAAACTGGTCACATGCTTTATGTTTGATCAATACTTGTTAACTTGTACGAAGAAAATTAAAAGATGTTGTATAGATGGAAATAATTCCTTATTTAACTGTGACAATGTTAACCTTAAAATATAGAGATAAAGATATAAATGTAAACGAAGGGAGGCTTGCAAACTAACTTATACTACTGTATGAAAGTATTTAATTGCGTCAGTCTTATTTTCTCTTACTCTCAAAAAGAAAATAAATATCTGTGTGTGTGTGTGTGTGTGTCTGGTTATGTCATCAATTAAGATTCGATTTACAGCTGCGTTTTTTCTTAGTAAAGATTTAACAGTTGCCTTTATTTGCACACATGGATATCATCAACATTTGCGTTAAATCGTTGAGGTCAAACGCCAATTTTCTTTCGTCGACGATTTCAAAACTAGTATGCAATTTTTTCATTCCAAACAGTATTATTATTATTAATACAAAGCTACATTTTTATTTTATGGTGTAGACATTACGCTTATAAGTATAAATAATTGGTACGAGAAGATCGTATCTCGTTGCAAGAATTAATCTTTATAAAGGTTTATAGCATTATGAAAGCGAAACAGTTCCATTAATATCTAATATAACAAGAAATGCCATTCTAGTTTTATTGCTTAAAATGCGTAATTGTGAACAAGTTATTACATAAGATTGGAAGAATAACAAACGATTTCTTTAGTTTCAATGTTTCTGTATCTATGACTTTGATAACAAACATTTTTTAATAAAATTTTCAGAAATGTTACATTTACATAATATAAAATAAATTTCTGAAAATTTTATAAACAAAAATTTGGGAAGAGTAAAGGAGGCAAGACATGTCTGTGTTTTCTGTAACTCGCGGCTATCCATACCAGACGATCGTAACAACAACACACACATACACATTGTATATTTAATTAAAATTTACAGAATTGTAAACAACGGAAGTTTGCGATTTTTAATTATAAATCAAACATTTTCAATCCAATCTTATATAATGTAATTTTTTTTACTTGCTCATTTTGTATGTGGTGTCATATTGATTGCTCTATACATTAAGTAAGACTCTCTCTGTAGCTTGTTCTTCCACTTGCTACTGCATCTCTTCCTCGTGGTTAAGTGAATTATGTCTTGAAAGGAAGACTCAACAATAAGTATCTATTTCGAGTATGTTCAAACAAAAGAGTATCTCTTATATTCTTTTATAATTTGTTTTTTACGTGTATTGTGTCGCGTCGCGCGGATAACGTTACAAAATATGAAAGTATGTAATTGCATTGTGCATAATTGCACATTATAGAAATATATCTAAAAAAAGAAGATTGTATTAATAAAATATACGAATAATAAATACATATTTTACTTTTTATTGGCTAAAATTTAAAACATGGTTAGTTATTGCATTCTCTCTCTTTCTTTCTCTGTCTCTCTCTCTTTCTTTATTTCTCTCTCTATTTATATTGCTCTTTTTTTCTAAAAAAGTTAAAACAGATTTAATAAGAAAAGATTTGAAAAATCGTACAAACGATTGAGAATCTCAGAGACGTGCGGTATTATGAGATAAATTAGCTGGCGTTTAGCGTGACACGGCATTAACGTTTTTGCTGACATCACTTGGTTAGCTCTCTCGGTAATTGCTGAAAATAGTTGGGATGAATCGTCACTACTACCGGTGACGATTCCTCGTCACATACGAATAAATGCACCTCATCGACGACGGTGGACAATGTCGAATGCCGTTCAAAAATAGCGGCGACTCAGATTCAACTAAATTCGCATGAGTGCATCTCTTCAGTGTTCTTGAGAAATTTACGACAATCACGATCTTTACAAACTATATATGTGAATCAAAGAAGAAATGACAAGAAGATCTTTCTCCTAACTATTTTAATTTTCAAACTGCAAATCAAAGTCATTATGTTCTCGCAAAATCCACTTACTACTTGCTTACTTTTTTATAACTTACACGAGGAAAGAGAGAGGGATTCGATCCCGCCCTAAAAAAATTTGTATAAGAGGGGAACGTAACGGCCAAATTTCAGATCTTCAGTACAACTTCGAAAACTACAGTGACAAAACGAAATTTAAAAAAACAAAAAAATAAAACATCAAAAAAAATCCAACATTTAATAAAATGCAATAGCATAATTTTTTAATGAAAGCTGCAATCTTTATCTTTAGTTTAAGCATTTTTTTTTTTTCAATTTGATCAATTTCTTGCAAAGTTACGATTTTTTAAACGAAACATTTTGAGTTACAGTCAACTCTCCATATTTGCGCACTCGATATTTGCGCGTTCCCCTTCACATATATTCAAACTAACACACATAAGTTTCCCTTCTACTGCGCTCTATTCCA
>QVOB01016109.1:0-11214 GCA_014839585.1 Pseudomyrmex concolor
TATATATATATATATATATAAATGTATGTACATAAATATCATTTTTTCTATTACATTCGGCATGAATCTCATCGAACATGGTGTCGCTTATTAAAATTAAAAAAGAAAATGCATTAAAATTATCTTTGGAATTCGACGTAAGCAAATTTTTTTGTGTCCCGGATACAACAAAATGTTCAACAACGACAAAGAAGCGCTTCGCTTACTACAACAACAACAACAACAACAACATTGATCACGTCATTTCGCGAATTTTTTCACGCGAGCGCTACGTTTGGAATGTAAATATTAAAACATCGCACACATGCACGCGCACTATTCGTTCATTGTAGTAGTGCATTAACTGTCTGCGCTAACAAATTCTAAGCACAATCTGCACACACAATTGCAGCCCAGATTATTACTTTGTCGGTCTTTGGTGTAGTACAACGTCGTTTGCAAAAATGTCTTTACTTTTTGTTTCATTCGCTCTCTGCGCTTTTATTTTATTATATCGCAGATAAAAAAAAAATCGTCAAGCAAAGCTTGCAACGCGTCCTACTTTCAGATCAAGAAAAGCACGTGACGTGTTACGACATGCAGAGAGACAGGAAGACAAGACTGTGTAAAAAAATTGAGTTTCTCTTTATATTATATTTTTACGACTTGTTACATTTAAACTCTCGTAAAAAACGAGGGTTGTTTCGAATTTCGTTGATTTTTGTTTTTGTCGTGCGAGAACGCACTTCTTCGCCCTTAGAATTATTGACAGTTCGACGAAAAACGCGCGCCACGCTCGTCTTAATTTCATATACAATTTTTTTTTTTTTTTTTTTTTTTTTTTTTTCTCCAGACGGTAAAAAAAAAAAAAAATATACATATTCTCATAAAATGCACTCACGGTATCTAAATACATATACAAACGTATATGTATACATATATACTCGTACACAAATAACATCTATATATTTCGATGCTCGATACATAACACACATAAAATGCACCTAAAACTCCTCTCTCTTATCCCTGATCCAGTTTTGTACTCGTCGAGACGAAAGCAGATCTCGAACAGTCTCCTATGATATATCCTCTTCAATCTCTCTCTCGCTTTGTATACATATATATATATTCATATATATCAATGACAATATTTACAAAAATACAATATAACATCTCTCATTGTTAATAAATATCTTTCGTTAGCTTTGAGTTTTTTGAGCAGTCAACAAATATAAGGCGAGTACGTTTTATTTTTCTTTATCCCTTTAGACACACGCTTATTAACTACTACTCGCGCGCGCAGAACCGAGATATATCTTACACTATTCTCTCTTTTAAACCTCACTTATATGTACATATATCCGTTTCGCGTATTCCTCTACTGATATTATTTCTGCATAATTCTAGTATCATTACGGATATATCTATCCATCATTAGTATCTGGTCGTAGTATTTGTAACACGCAGTTTGTTTTAGACTTTTCCATTCTCGAGTAATAATACACACACACACATAATGTGCGAATTAAATAATAAAAAAATATTAATTTATATATAAATACTATATAAAACTCGAGTATATATATGTAATACTTTTGCTTTTTTACTTACTGTATATTGAACACGTACGCATTGTTAAAAGAAGGAAATTATATATATAATATGTTGTTTTTTTACTACAGTCATGCAGTTAAAAAAAATCTACAAAAAATAAAACGAAAGATAAATATCAATTTCTTGCAATTCAAAAAACCATTTCAATTATATCAAATTATATGGAAAATATATGTAAAAATTATTACAACTGTCGAGATACTAAAGATGAATGTCTAATCTAAATGCTATTACGATCTCAATGCAGGCCACATGTTAGATCATAGGTAATGTATATCGTCGCGCGAGAAAATATTGGCACAATTGGAGCAAAACGATCCTCATGTAACAATTGTACCAGCATTCTCTTTCTTACCTACCAACAAAAATACGTTCATATTGCCCTTGCCTTTGACGTATACCTGTCCCCGTGGCTCAAACTCGTATCGTTCCGACAAGACGTCAAGGCAATTGCTGGCCATCTGTATTCTGCCGGCCACTCCGGTAGAGTCCATTCGCGACGCTATGTTGACCGCGTCGCCCCAGATGTCGTAGTATAACTTGGTGGAGCCAATCACACCGGCCGTTACATCGCCGTAATTGAAGCCGATTCGTAAAATCAGTTTAAAGCCCAACAGATCTCGATTGAAGTCGCAGATTACTTTGTGCATCGCCATCGCAAAGTCCAGCAGCTGGAACAGATGCGTGTACTCGTGTTCGTTCTGCTGCCTCACCTCCGGATTCAAACCGCTCGCGGCCATGAAGGTACTGCCGATTGTCTTGATTTTCTCGACGTTTGTGAACTCCGGCTTCTCGAGCAGCTCGTCGAAGTCGCCTATGAGCTCATTTAGCACACGGAGATACTCTTTGCCGCCAAGATACGACTCGTCGTACAGCTCGTTGAAGTTGACGATACTAGCAAATATAATGCCGACGGACTTATGGTTCTGCGAATACTTGGCAAAGGTCTTTACTTGATCGGCGACGTACTTGGGTATGATGTTGTTGAGCAGCAACTCAGCTTGGTTCTTCATCGATTGTACGCGCGCCTTGTCGCGCGCCGCCACCGCGTTGCCGTGGAAGCACAGCCGATAACTGATTTCGAATTCCCGGTTCAAAAACCAAACCAGTAGCAATAGCAGCACTATATCGAGATATATTTCGGAATTGTACAATCTTTCGTTGTATGGGATGTGAGCTGCCTCTCGAGTCGCGGAAGACGCTTCTTGCCGTACATGCATCGCGACTGATGGCGGCACTTTTGTCATAGCGGCAGCGACAAGAAAACCTCTCGTAGCGTCCAGATCGCTGGCGATCGGTTTCACCATGTTCGGATGCAGCGCGACTAATTGCGAGGTGTTGCTACGATCGCTATCGCTATTTGTATTACTACTACTACTACTACTGAGATTCATCTGGTGATACGGCGATATGTAACTCATCACGAAGCATATGAACAGAACGCCGGTCACGGTTACCAGCACATTCTTCATCCAGCAATTGAGCTGCGTAAAATTGCAGAAGTGAACGAGCCCAACGAAGACCAGATAGCTGTAGTAGTACTCAAAATTGTTGAGACTGTGTAAAACGTTGCACGTGAAATTAAGCAAAATGGAGATGATCGGTAGACCGACCAGAATCGCGCCGCACACATGCCACGGATACCACAGCGAGAAGAACTTGAATATCTTCTGCGTAAACGTTGCGTGCGCGGTGTTCGGATAGAGAAGCTGCCGGGTGCAGAGCGATACTGCGATCACTTGAATGATGGTGGCGAGTGTGAAGAATACGGAGTAATATACCGTTGGTTGGCAAAGGAGAAAAAGAGAGACCGTGATGGCCGTGTAGACCAGAGCGGATATCAAGATGTCGAAGTACGTGTTGAATCTCGAAGTGGCCAGAGTGGGTGGATTACCGCTCTCGTTGGCTTTGTGCGCGTTATCCCGATATTCTTTCTCCATCTCCTTGTTCTTGAAAAAGAGAGTGATGCTCGAGAGCGGCGGTTTGATAAAGTACGAACGTTGCGAGGTCACGTTGTCTTGAACGCATCTTAAAACACAAATCATTAACTTGAAAAATGATTTGCCGCAATTTTCAAAACATATTTCTAAGAGTAGTCTTGCTCACCTAATTAACTGGAGATCGGATTGTTTCCGCAGTTTATGAAAACACGCGCCAAAGGTATCGGTCACCATTGGCGGGAACGGATAAGGAGGCACCGAAGACGAAGGTTCGTGCGTGGAATTCAACGTCGAACTAGAAGTATAATAACCACTGACTCTGTGTGTTAATAAATCACCTTGAGCCATACCATTCATCAAGAACAACTGCAAATCGCAAAAAAAATATTGTAAAACGATATGTGTTCAATTTTCATTTAATCACATATACGAGGTTTTTCCTATAAAGTTAAAAAAAAAAAAAAAAAAAAAAAAAAATCTGCTGTTGCTCTTGATTCCGGAATCTTTTCTGCTGCAAAGGGAAGAAGCGTGACTAATCGGTTCTTGACCAGATAATAAAGGACTAGAAGGTACAGGATTCGGATCCATTTCGACGCCGTTGTTCAGAAGAACCTACATACGTATCGATGAAAGCCAACTATATATGTATTTCAAATCGTAAAGTACACAAAAATAAGAGAGTAAAAAGATTGCTAACCTGTCTGAATCCGTTGCATTCTTCGTACATCGGAATGTCGGATCTCGCTCGTTCCACAGCGACATTCCTCCCTTCTTCTATATCCAATGGTGTCATCTCCTCGGTCGTTCGTTGTCTCTGCAAGTATTTCCACGGTTTATTCCGCACTTTCTTCTTGCCGTAGCTAGCGGTAGACGTCGGACTTTTGTTCGAATCTTCTTTCTCGCCCATAGTGTCGCCGTCATTTTCGGAGTCCAAGATACTGGGCAAGGAATTGGCCTTCATTCGGTAGTTGCTAGAGTTGGTGATCATGTAGAGATAGTGATGCCGCGGCTTGGCTTGAGTGTTGCACGACGCTACGCGACTTCGCGATTGCAGTAACGGTGAGATACTCTTGGGTGACGCGACGTTTGTAATGAATTGATTCATGAAGTCTGACTTACGAGCTCTGATGAAGTAAGTTTTAACACCTGAAACGAAAGAGCAAAAATACAAAACTTAAAATAAACTTACGTCTTTGATTTCTTGTTTTTCCTTCCCAAACTTAACTTTACTCACCATTGACTACCTCCCCATCCTCCGTTATATACTGATCTCCCAGAAATCTCAAGGTGTTCTCACTCAAATGTACACGGCCTGGCTTGCCCGTGCTCTCTAACTTGTTCGCAAGGGTCACGTCGTTCGACCAAACATCGAACTTAAATCCCTTAGTGCCTACTATTCCGCACAGCACAGTGCCCGTGTGCACACCCACTCTCATGTTCACACCTTCCCGTCTCTCAATGTCGAATTGTTTTATAGCTTCAATCATAGCTATTAAAAAACAAAAGCAACGTACGTAGCGTTAGATTAACATTGTCTGAGAGTAACGCGTAATAAAATAAATATACATACCCAGACCCATTTCTATGCAACACTTGGCGTGATCGGATCTCGGCTCGGGACATCCGCTCACGCAATAATAACAGTCTCCTAACGTTGAGATTTTCTCGCATCCGTGATGCTCACAAAGATCATCGAAACGTTCGAACAGATCATTGAGAATGCCTACTAGTTCCTCGGCAGTCTTGTTCGAGCTCATTCTGGTAAACCCGACAATATCGGCGAATAGAATACTGACATTCTCCATTGAGTGCATATTGAATGGGCGGAACAACGAACGGATGTCAGTGTTATTGGAAGGTATCGAGCCCTTCTTCAGAGAATCTTCTCGCTCTCTCTCGCGCTCGCTCTCCTCCATGAGCCAGTCCGCAACCTTTGGCGGCATCACCGAGTGTATCATCTTCTCTTTCATTTGCTTCTCTAATTCCAACTGACGGCGTACCAGCAGGGATTGACCGACCTTCATAAATGTGCCGCGCATTCTCACGAAGGTCATTATTAAGATATGCACGCCTATCAAATGGATGCAAATCTGCATCAAGATTCTTATTGCGAGATTCGTGGAAAAATCAATATCATCGGCGAGCAAACTATCACTAATATAATTATCTACAGATGACGAGTTAACGGCGATCGCCGATTCTACAGTGGAATTTAATCTCGATAGGATATTCGAATTGCTTAAAGCGTCATACATTTGTTGAGCTTCTCGTTCCGAGAATCTCGAGCCCAAGCTCATCGTATTTCTGGCCTCACGCAGCGTCAACATCGTCTCCGTGCTGCTAACCGTAGTAAGATCACTAATATTACGTATCACATTCCATAGACCAGTAACAATTGAAGGATTCTTCATGGATGAACGCGCAGATGCCAGCGCGCCACCGTCGGCTATCATTTCCGAGGAATTATGTTGCACAACTCGTTTCACGTCTTTGGGGCCGTACAGATAAGCGGTCAAGAACTCGAACATAAACGAGTAGAACGTGGATATTCCTACGCAGGCGTAGAGCGGCATCGGCAATACCGTGTAAATAAGTAATAAGATCTCTGTGCATAGGGCAAAATGTCCGACCAGAGTAAGTCCATCCATGTGAGGAGATACCACAGCGAGGAAGAGCAGGGACAGAAAACAGAGCATGAACGCAATTCCCAGAGAAATCGGTAGTACGCGGGACTCGTAGTAATCCGTGTGTGTTAAATACAACACAGCCGCAACTGTGACGCTGACGATACCACAAACGCCGGCTATCGCTGCCCATATCAGTGTATCGTTCTCACCGCCGATTATCACAAAATACGTCAGCCATGATAAAGACACCAACAGAATATACGTGAGAGCGTACCTATAGAAACATAAAAAATGATAATAATTTTTCTGCCTCGGTATCGCGAACATTGGGATCGCATTACTGACAGAAGAAAACGTCGGTACGAACCGGAATCTTAATCTAATTTGGGGAAAGGCACTTCTCTTATATTGTTCCTCTAAGATCTCCGAATCGAACCTAGGATTCCACCATGATCGTCGATCTGCGCGTTCGAACGGTACGGGCAAGCTTACACCGCAACATCCCAATCCCTGACTACTGTGTGCTAGGTATGTTTGTATATAGGGTGCTAGAGATATATGAATCTCATCTTCGGCATCCTCGCTGTCGTCCTTTGCTCTGGTGAAACTGACAGATGAGCCACGCTTCCGATTCAGTTGTGGAGTCATGTTGATAATCTAATGTAACTAAAATAAATCATAATAGTGTTTGAAAACATCACAGTTGTGCAGTCTAAGTTGTAGTAATAAAAGCTATAAAGAAGTTGCATACAAAATAACTATTTTATTGAACATTATCAATAAATATCATGTATTCAGCTACATACATCTCTACATATGGTTGTCATTTTGTTACAAGTGGCTACAGCTGTTCTTAACAATAGAATATATAATGCTACATCAATGGAGATTCACAATTGTCTCAATACACGTGTGACAATGTTTTCATTTCACAATAAAAAAAGAAAATTAAAGAAAAGCGCTACACAATTATTCATACGAGTCCATGTAATTTTTGACACGATAACTTTATATACAAAATAATATTTTTAATTTCGTCGTGACACGCGACAGAACGCAGTGTACACAATCGAATGCGGTGTATTCTCGTCGGCTCAATGTCAACCGATAAACCACGTATTCTTTCATGTTGCGGGCTTAGTAATACCGAATCGGAAAGCAGCTCTCTACAGAACTTACCAAATGATTCACTTCGGTCTAGAGCACCGAAAAATTTGAGAAATCATCCTCCTCCACTGACATTGGAGGTGCCATGCGGGATCAGCTATTGCCGCAAAACGTCATGTTTCTCGCGACTTTCTCTTCCTTTCGTTAAAGGCGTCGTTAAAGAGGTCGGGAGAGACTGTCCGATCAACCTCCAACAAGAGGAGCGACTTGTCGTGGATGTAAAAAAAAAAAATCACGTCTCGACGAGACTACTGGAACGTCTTCCGTGCCAATGCTCCGCGGACATCTTGAATCTATTACACAAGCTGCAAATAGTCGATGACAGTTCAGCGGAAGGTGATTGGCTACCGTAGAACTATTTTCTTTCTACGAGTAAGGCTGGATCCTCATGCAGACACCGGCGCTTTGACACCGAGCGTGATTGGTGAAAAACAGGTAGTGAGGGTAAATTTACCCTCACTACCTTGCGAGTGTAGGTCGAGTTTATAATGTTCTGTTGTATTGGTCGATTTTCTAGACATAACCAATTTTAATTGGACAATGTGAACGCGATCTATGCTCGCGATTGTTGCAAGTGAAACTTACTTTATACACGTGGTTTGAAGCGTCCTGCCTCCTGACCATGTGACCCAAGTGCTGTATGACGTTTCACTTGCAACGGTACAGTCGCTGAGCGAAGTTTAATTAAAGTTATAACGAAAAATTGTGTATGTACAGTACAGACTTGTGTATAAATAAATTTCAGTATCAAATTAAATAAAAGTATAAAGAATATAAAAGTAAATTAATATTTCAGTATATTTTTGCCACAAACTTTTCATCATAAGAACTATATTGGACCTGCCGTACGATATCATTTTTTAGAATGAATGCCTGGGTATTACAGATATACAGATATAACACCAAAATAAAATTATTCAAGACAGAATAACATCTGATCATTAAACATATGTATAACTATAAGACGGTGAAGTTATAGCTTTGACAAAAACAGATACTTATATGTGATAAATATTTTAACACAGGACAAGAGCAGAGCAATTTAAGTCAATGAAAACGGAGCGCAGTGATCTCGATGTTAGGAGCGCCTGAAGATAAACTCAAGACGATCTTAAATGTGAGATTCGAATTCTGGCCTTAGTTTACTTTCATTCTTTTCTTTCATATCACTACTCGCTTTCTTACTTATTTCTTCTCTCTTCTTTAATGTGATATCAGTAAATATATAGGCTATTATTTTTTATAAGACTGATATATTGTTATATATCTTATAATAAAAATGAAGAAAATGTGGCGAAAAATTGTGAGACAGATTATTTACATCTATTTTCTAGGAAAACATAGAATTATGCAGAGCTTCCAAATCTTTTTCCCTCTCAACCGCTCGTTTCTTCTCCTTCCTGTACATTTCATACTCTTCGTCATCCGTCGGCAACTCATATCGACAAAGCGGACATGAATTGGTCTTTTCCAACCAAGGTAAAATACATTCTTGATGAAACATGTGATGGCAAGGCATTAAACTCGCTTTATCATTCACCTCGAACTGCTTCAAGCAAACTGGACACTGTTTTGTGTCAGCACGTTCGATCTTGACTTCCGGTAAATTTTTTACCACCGTTTTTGACGCTGGTGGCGGAAGTTTGTCTTGTCCGAGCAAGTCCCACATGCCAGAATCCCGCAGGAACCGCGCCATTTGAATCAAATGATTTGGCGTTTCTCCGTCACTCAGAGGTGTCCAGCCCATTTCCGTGAAATAATCGGACATTTCGTTGAAAGAGACACAGCAAAATGTTTCACAAGTAGAACGTGATGAAACAACACACTCCGACGCGACGTTCACTAAATCTCTCTCGTGATGAGCGCGATACTGTTACAATTATATTTGATAGTATACTCGTGAGCTGTTGTGAGCAAGTTTTATTTTGCAGACATCTTGGTCACATCGCTGCGAAACAGTCATGTTAAGTCACAATAGTGCAATTGTGACTCAGCACCAACAAGGATAGTCCATACGTCATTGTGTGTACATGTGGGTTGGTCCAGAGAGAATTCTGAGGAGAGTATCTTAAGAAGGTTATGTGCAACAGTATCTAGACGCAACATTGTGTAATTTCTTGTGGGAGATTGAAGACACGTTAGATATAGATCATACGTAAAATATTATAAACTTAAAAAATGCCAGATATAAAAATTACACCACTTGGCGCTGGACAAGATGTTGGTCGCAGTTGTATTCTTGTTTCAATGGGTGGTAAAAATATCATGCTGGATTGTGGAATGCATATGGGATTCAATGATGAGAGACGCTTTCCGGATTTTTCGTATATAGTCCCTGAAGGACCCGCAACCAATTATATAGACTGCGTTATTATTTCTCACTTTCATCTAGATCATTGTGGCGCTCTTCCTTATTTCACAGAAATGGTAACATAACAGTTAACAGTAAGTCAACATTGATAAACAAACTTTTATTTCTGTACATGTGATTTTGTTTACAGGTAGGCTATACTGGGCCAATTTATATGACACATCCAACTAAAGCAATAGCACCAATCCTGCTTGAAGATATGCGAAAAGTTGCGGTTGAGCGTAAAGGAGAGAGCAATTTTTTCACATCACAAATGATAAAAGATTGCATGAAGAAAGTTATCGCTGTCACGCTTCATCAGTCCATTATGGTCGACTCAGAATTGGAGATAAAAGCGTACTATGCCGGTCATGTGCTCGGAGCAGCGATTTTTTGGGTTCGCGTGGGATCACAGTCTATTGTGTATACCGGAGATTATAACATGACACCAGATCGTCATTTAGGTGCCGCATGGATAGACAAATGCAGACCAGACTTATTAATATCAGAGTCAACATACGCGACTACTATTAGAGATTCGAAAAGATGTAGAGAAAGAGATTTCCTCAAAAAAGTATACCATTTTTTTACTCATTATTTATTATTAGTAATGTAAAACTGAACGAATACGTGTTATTTTAGGTACACGAGTGCATCGATCGAGGTGGAAAAGTATTGATTCCTGTATTCGCTCTCGGTCGAGCCCAAGAATTGTGTATACTCTTGGAAACATATTGGGAAAGAATGAACTTGAAAGTGCCTGTTTACTTTGCGCTTGGCCTGACCGAGAAAGCCAACAATTATTACAAAATGTTTATTACGTGGACGAATCAGAAGATCAAGAAGACGTTTGTGCAACGAAATATGTTCGACTTCAAGCATATAAAACCGTTTGACAAAGCGTACATCGATAATCCAGGTGCGATGGTGGTGTTCGCTACGCCTGGAATGTTGCACGCCGGTCTCTCCTTGCAGATTTTCAAGAAATGGGCGCCTAACGATGCTAATATGGTAATCATGCCGGGTTTTTGCGTGCAGGGCACTGTGGGACACAAGGTTCTGAATGGCACGCGAAAAATCGAGTTCGAGAATCGTCAGATTGTCGAGGTGAAAATGGCCGTGGAATACATGTCCTTTTCCGCTCATGCCGACGCAAAAGGAATAATGCAATTGATACAGTACTGCGAGCCGAAGAACGTTATGCTGGTACATGGTGAATTTGCTAAAATGGAATATCTAAAAGAAAAAATCAAACAAGAATTCGGTGTCAACTGTTATAATCCCGCGAATGGCGAAACTTGTATCATAACGACCACCTCCAAAGTACCCGTGGACGCTTCTTTGGCGTTACTGAAGGCTGAGGCAAAGAGGTACTCAATCTTACCACCGGATCCGAAGAGACGGAGATTGCTTCACAGTGTTTTAATGTTGAGAGAGGACGGTGTCTGTCTCATGGACGCCGATGAGGTAATTTCTTTTGAATATTATTCATTTAAGAGTTCGAATAAGTTTTATTCTTGTGTGTGTGTGTGTGTGT
>QVOB01016115.1:0-12013 GCA_014839585.1 Pseudomyrmex concolor
ATATATATATATATATATATATATATATATATATATATATATAACAACAAATACATATGTAACAAATGAACACTTGCTTACTTGGTGTTCGCCTGACATCTGTGTCCAGTCCACGTTTATATCCGTTGCACTCCGTTTATCCATTGCTCCAAGACACACTTTTTCACGGAACACACAACTTACACCGATATTCACAACTTACACTGATATTCACTCAGTCGCTCGACTTGTCCGGCACTTCCGAATTTTTCTGCACACGCGTTTTTTTTTTTTTTTCATCAACGCGAGAAACAAATCGACTCCGAGCTCTCTCGATCGTTCAACAACAAATCGCGCAGCTCGAAATTCGGCGCACCGCAACACGTTGGAACAGACACCGCGAAAAAACTGTCGAACGGCGAGTATCATCGCGAAAAAGGGAGCTCGTTACATCATTACTACACGCTTCGTAAACGACCGTTACGCACATTGCGACGCACATTGCACTTTCGCGACGCGAACGGAGTAATGAGTAATCCTCCGTAAAGGCCATTGCGCGTGACAAAATTTTAGCCGTAGGTCTTAAGCAAATCGACCAATCACAAGCCAGCGTTCTAGCTAATGTAAGATAATAATATACTGGTCTGTAATTGGTTGAATTGCATACGACTAAAATTTTTTTCACGTGCAGCTCTAACGCGCGTGCGAGAAAGGACGTACAAGAAGATGGAGACACCTCCGCCGCCTCTCCGAAGTCGTTTTGTCGAATCACGATATCACGATGATTGTCGAGAGATTAATGTGTAATCGTCGTCAACGCGCGTTCCGTCGCGAATGCACCAGAAATTCGACACTCCCGAATTTTCGCGGAGAATTCCGCGTTCTCGACGCGAATATCTCCCCTCCCCCATCTCTTTGGATAAAAGTTCACAAATTCAAACAAAATGGTGTGGCGAGTAACGAGCATTGTCACAAAGTTCGATCTCGCTCGAATGCGTGAGATCGAGCGTGATCTTTTTACCTCTCCGCGGCGATTCCGTCGAAATATTCAGCTTTTTGGATGTTTGTGTGACGACAAAATTGTTTCCAAAAAAAAAACGGAAAAAGCGCCCAAATCTCAGGAACGCTTCTCGTCCTGTTTGCTCCAAACCTTCTCGTCGTCAACTAATCGATCGAACTGCTTGCTTAGATCACTGACGCACACGATTGGTCGTTCGCAATCACAAGGTCTGCACCGCAAAAAAGCGAAATAGGACGCGGTAAAAGTCTTACTTACAAATGTTTCGAAGCATCGTTCTATCTTTCTACACTTAAAGAGGAATAAAGAAATAGAACGACGGCTTCAAAACATTTGCAATAAGTGACATCTAAGGCTGCGTTCGAAAACATCACTCGTGTGCACACACAAACGTCATTTATCTTTTTTTGTTCATTAGATATATAAAACAAAGATAGAATGTCTTCGTGTGCACACGAGTGATGTTTTTCGAACGCAGCTCTATTAGTCGCGGAAGTGCAGCATTTCTAGTGTTAGGGTTGGTTTGTAATAGCAGTGATTGTTAACACTTAGGCCAATGCCGTAAAAGAGACAGAAAGCTTGTGCTCCCGTTCACATAATTGAATTACAAACAGTAGTATGTAGTTCTCCTATCTTCCGACTTTTACGGCATTGGGCCCTAAGTTTAACGGTTACACCGCTATATTACAAACCAACCAACACGGTAAGTCGTGCCGCGCGACTCGGGTTTCGGAAGTTTTCGAAAATTTTCGGAAAAAAGAAAAAACGCGCGAAGAAACAACGAGTGGATTAATTTCGTGATGTATTCCGCTACAAGACGATGCACACGGACGGAGAATTGCGTGGCACGATGTGCACAAACATCGATAGACCGTGTGTTTTTGCTTCGCTTGACTCGGTAGCGTCGCGGGGTAAACAAAACAAAGCGATCGCACCCATCGCCGCGCAGATTCGCGCGCGATAATATATATCGTTGAGATCCGCGGCGGATACGTCGTGTTAAACACTTGCATCTCGAGAGACGTGTTCGGAAAATGTGATTTTTCACGCTGGTGTCGCGCTGCTGCTTTCGGATCGCGATTATCAATCGCGTTCCGAGCTGCAACGAGGGTGGTCCTTGTTTTGTGGTAAAATTCAAAGAATCACGTGATCGCGTCGTGATCAACAGCCTGCGCGACACCGTCGCGCAACGTGAACAATATTTTCTTAAACTACATAGTGCAGGTAGTAAAACGTCATGGCGGTGCGATGAGGCACACGGGAGTGTCCGCTCCGAGTTTTTCTTCGCGGTTATTATTCGCGTTCTCGGTGGTGAAAATGAAATCTTCAATTTGAGTGAACGTCAAGTGGCGGCCAAGGGCGATCGTCGAGGAGCGATAAAGTACGTACACACACACAACCGCACGTTTATATTATTAATATTTCGATAGTCGTAAAAGATCAGTGTCGTCCTGTGTCACGTCACGTCGAATCTTGAGTCTTTATCTTGTCAAGTTTCCATTTCGCATTCTCGAAAGCGTGCGTTTTTGTAAACAAGTTTTCAAATTTGTCAGTTAGCAAATCGTCTTGAAAAAAAAACTTAAGTGCGCGCGCGATTGCAACGATAAACGTCGATATTTGTAATATTGCCGCATCTCTCTTTCTTTCACACACACACACACACATCGAGAAGCTTCGGTGTGAAGTTTTGCTTTCGTCTCTTGAATTTCTCGAGCGTATTTTCGTCGCTATCGAGTGGTTGAGCAACGTTACGATGATCGTCACTATTTTATTTTAGTCGAGTCGCCATCACGCGTATAATATAATAATCGCGTCTCGGTATCGTAATGAAAAAAAACAAAAACAGAATATTCGCGCGATAAGAAATTTTATTTTCTTCGACGATACTCGGTGTTTTTCGCGTCAAGAGCGCATTGCGTTTACACACTTCGGAGTCAGTGAGGAGGAGAGAAGTTTACTTCACAAACCGAGAACGGTCGTTCGTGAGATTTATTATCTGTGTAATTTCACTATATATATATATGTCTTATAATTTACTGTATACACACATACAAACTTAATATATTTGTTTTGCAACATATTTTTTTGTATTCACGTGCGAAGTTGTAAAAATATTGCAAATCCAAGCGCTATCTCGTAAAGATTATGTTATTAATACGTAAATTGCGTCTCTCTTTTAACAATCGCGTGACGTCGGCAAAATATACGTCGTGGTATGCGTTGTGCAACTTAAAAGTACGTTAGTGAAACAAACCGTTGCACTGCCGACGAAAAAGGCGTCATTCTCGCGTATCTCAATGTTTTAATCTCTCCAGCTCGGATTTCCGGCTGCACAAAGGGCCGAGGGTGTCTCTTCGGCGCAACCGGGCACGGCTCTCATCCCGGCCCAGTCCATGGGGGAATTTTCACTTTGGCTCCCGGAACGAGCCGCGACGATGGTGATTTACTTAATGGGAGAGGGTTAGAGGAAAAGGTGGGGAGAGAGGGTACGTCGCCGAGGGGATGGAAGAGTTAAGAAGCAGGCACACATTGTTTTCGCGAGAACGAGGGTGAGAGAAAGTGTGTCGAAAAACAATGGCCCCGCAGCAGCATTTCAACCCCCTCGCTCGCTTCGTCTTGATGAAAACGTGACCCAGTAGGATTCTTACGATAATACTGAAGGTATCTATCTTATCAACTCCTCCCGCTCGAACCTCCTTTTTTTCTCTCTCTCTCTTTTTTTTGTGAAAAGCTGTTATGTTCTTTCGCGCGATGTTAGGCATCATATACAAATTGTAACGCGCTCTTCTAGACTAGTGTCTAATCGATTCATCGCCCATTCGGTTTTTGGCCGATCAACCAAAAGGATCCGCGCGTCGTGCGATCCTTTCTACTGCTGTTCAAGCGAACGTGTAAAAATTTTTTATTTTTTTTTTTCTAATTTACATCTTGAGAAAAATTTTTATTTCAACACGTGTACTTTGTTTCCGTGTATCGTATATCTCTGTCTGTCTTGCAATCCCTCCAACCGCTGTTCGCGTGTTTGCGCTCCCACCGCCTACACCTCCTACATCTCTTCTCTTGCGCGCGCGCGAGCGAGCGAGCTTACCAACTCTCACCTTCTGGATTTGATTGAATTTTTTCCCGAGGAAGAAATGTTTCCACCAAATGAATCCGTCGAAATATTGCATTCCGACAAGGACGATCCAATTTTTCGTTTAATAAAAGAGAGCCTCTCTCTCTCGCTCTCGTTCTCTCTTTCTTGCCTTCGCCGTACCTTTTTGTGTAGTTGTCGGCCGAGGCGTTCTCCGTCTCTCGCCCTCTCCTCTCTTTCTCTCTCTTCCAACAGTACCATCCGCGTCTTATAAACGCTACTTTATAAAACGCACTCGTAATATTCTCACATGTGTCAAACGCGTATATTCGGAGGCAAAGTATCGAATAATGGGGCGCGTTCAATATTTTTCCCACTCCTTCCCTTTTCCCCTCACAAATGAGAAATTCTTTCGTTTATTTTAACCTACTTGCCCGAATGTATTTTCACAATTTAGAAACTGCAATCTTTCACCTGCGTTTTAACGCAGTAGCAAATGTATTGAGCTAATCTATCAAGTTGTTAAACAAACTGTTAACTCCCCAATTAAGTGGAATCAAATTAAATCGCGCCAACAATTCGTGCTGTCGAGTCGTACTGCAAATGGCTCGATATAAACCCGTCTCGTTCTCTCTTTCTCTCGCTCTCTCTCTTTCTTTTTTTTTTTTTTTTTTTTTTTTTTTTTTTGTCGGACCTTCGCGTATATAGTTAAAATAGTGCCGCTCGGAATGTGGCCGGTGGACGCAATTTATTTCGGCGATATAAATTCGGACCGTCGTCGTCGTTGAACTTGCCCGTGGAAGTTATTTAATTTCACGCGATTCTCAAATCTCTTTTGGGTCTTTTGGGACAGCGGATTGGTCATTTCGCCCGACCCCTCAGTGTCGCGAAATTTACTAGCTTTACGAGCGAGAAGAAAGGACCTTTTAACGAAGCGACATGCGCGAAGAGGGAAAAGACGTGGGCTCGCGAGAGGTACGTGTGAATAGCCAAACACTTGACTCCGTGTACATATATATATATATATGTGTGTGTGTGTGTGTGTGTGTGTGTGTACACATGTATAGCGCGGAGGAAAACATCTAGCGGGAAAAATGTTACCCAAATCGCCAAGCGGCTTCGGCGAGTGAAAGACCGAGGGAGAGACAAATAAATTGACCGTAGGCAATTATGCATGTATATCGGATGAACAAGCGAGGAAGGGGGTGAGAGAGGACCGAGGGGAAGGGGATAGGGGGGAGGCGTGGGGCGAGGCGCGAGAGAGCGCCTGAAAAGGGACGAATGGTTAAAATCCAGCCGCCATAATGACCCCGCGATATGCAGCGCGAGTGTACACAATGACGGCGACCGTACATACATACAGCAAAAAATCAGCATGCCGATTGGGATTTCGTTTAATTAATTTTTTAATTACAAACTCATCGGAATGAGAGAGCGCTTCCGACTGGTGCGGACGGCGGCATTTTATCGACCAGTCGTAGAATTTTTGATGTGATTGATGACCAACGGGAGGAAGAAGGGAAGAGGGGAAGAGAGCGGAGAGAGAAAGAGAGAGAGAGAGAGAGAGAGAGAGAGAGAGAGAATGGGAAGAGAGGGAGGGGGGTGCAAGGACGAGGAAACCCGGAACGATCATGATTATTATTAATTTTACAGGTACTATTGGTTATCGTTTATATTTATTCAGTACTGCGCTGGCTGCCCGACGTCCGTATTTGCGTTCCCGCCATTGAGCAAGGGGAGAGGGATGAAGGTTGTTCGCGACAGAGGGGGCGAGAGGGCGAGGAGGGGGGAGGGAGACTGTGTTTACAAGTCCAGAAAGCAACGACGATATGCGATATTAAAATACAAGGTAGATTAAAACTGCAAAATGCCCCGGTTCGATTAATAAAAAATGATCCTAAAATACAAAAACAATCGCGCGGGGCGCGCATTTTGAGTACGCGTTCTTAATTTAACATCGGGGTGCGATCGTAACATAGCTATTATTTGTGCGAATTGGATGCTTTGTTTAGCATGAAAAATCGACAATCGTGCGCTTTTTACGCTCGCTCTCCTCCCTTTCCCCCTTCCCCTTCACCGTGAAAATTAAAAAGCAAGAGAGAAAGGAATTCATTTTTTTTTTGTTTTTTTTTTAATCTTTTATTGTAATTAATTACGGCTTTTAATTATGGCTGTTTCATTGATGTCTCGTCCAAGTAATTCGCAGACTATTTTAACACAGAGATTTTTGGTTTTGAGTTTCCGGAAGAAAAAAAAGTTTCGCTCTTAATTGTCATTTATGCTCCGACCGAGGAGAGGGGAAGGGAGGGAGATAATGTGCTTTCTAGAACAAGATCCAATTTTTGTAAACGCGCTTGTCCCTCACGGCGATAACAAATCAAGACGGTGCGGGAAAACGAGTCGAGCGATGGAAAGAAAAGAAAAAAAAGAAAGAGAAAGAAAAAGAAAGAGAAAGAGAGAGAAACGATACGCGAAGATCCAGCGCTATCCTATAACGACCACCTTTAGGCGTATCTCCGGCGGGTAACAGCAAGTACAACACCAAGTCCATTCAATCTAATACTTCTAGGGGGTTAGCAACAACCATTTGAACTCACACAGCCAAAGGGGTCGACACGAACGTGGTTAGGGGCAGTTTAATATCGGATAATTGAATCCGAGCCTCCCCTCTATCTCCCCCGCCGCCCACGCGCTCTTCGGCTCGCTCCTGTCGAGAGAGGAGAGAAGGATCGAAAGAGGAGAGCGAGAGAGATGGGAAAGGGAAGAGGCGTGCGGAGGGTTGAGGTAGAAACTGGACAGAGCCAACTACTACCCTCTTATTGTAACTGCGTTAAATAAGAGCGAGAGAGAGCGAGAGAGAGAGAGAGAGAGAGAGAGGAAGGAAGATGGGGAGGGAGTGAGAGAGAAGATGTATCCGGTCATTTCCTAATTTCTGATACGGGCCGTTTGAAGACTCGATGCGAAGAACTCGCTGTTTCTGCGAGAGTAATCTGAATAACTTTATCTTCCAGCGAGATAGAAAAAGTGCGCGAACCAGATGAAAAAGAATTTACTTTATTTATAGCGTTATCTTAACGCGGAAACGCCAAAATCAAATTAAACCACGTTTGCTTCTCTCTTTCGCTCTTGCTCTCTTATTCTTGTGAATAGAAGATCCCCCGACTAATAAATTTCATATTAACGTGACAGACACGATTTCCTTACTAACTCGAGAAAACTCACTTTTTGGAACGAACGTGATATTTTGAAAAAAAAAAAAAAAAATATGCACGTGTAAATAAATATACGTGGCGAATGAGATGCATTGAATGGACGCCACTCGCTTGGCGATTAAAAGCGCCAAGTGTCGCCCAGAGAGAGAACGGCCGATAAATAACGCCTTGTCGTTAGAGACCCTTCGATCTACCGAATGAAAAAGAATGGCCACTCTTAATCGTTCTTCCAATCGGTTAATGCACCGCGCTCGCGGTGGCGCGGTTAAGCTAAATAAATGGACTCTGTTCTGTTTTGGCCCTCTCTCTTCCTAATTTCTCGCTCGTTTCTATCTTCTCGTTCCGCCTTTTCCTAGATCGCGTCAAAGACATTGCGGAGATTTATTTATCTCGTTAAACGTACAACGCGACGCGCCAAATCCGAGAGAGAGAGAGAGTGTGTATGTGTGTGTGTGCGCGCAAATAGTGCGCGAACAGTCTCAGTAAAGTTTAATTAAAATAAAATAAAAAATAAAATAAAAAACATAAGCAACACGCACAATCTCATTCTGTTACAAGCGTATCAATTCGATTGTTTTCTCGTTGTGTCGTTTTTATGTTAAACAAAAAAAAATACACATATCGGAGTTCGTTTCGCACAGACGACTGGTTTATTAATGCAAATTATTCTCCGCGCTTTTTTTTCGTATTTATTGGCCGTTTCGTCGTAGAGTTTAACTCTCTCTCTCTCTTTTTTTCCGCGGCTCGTGTGAAAAGTGTATTATTTACTTACAAGCGCATTCCCGCGGTAGCCAATAAATATTATCCGGAGATAGACACACGCCGCGAATTGCTGACAAGCTGCAGCTTAATCAATCGTCCCGTTAATAAGAAAGTTATCAGCCATTTAACAATATACGGTGCGCGCGTTAACTGCGCCGGAAATTTCTTTTTTTTTTTTTTTTTTTTTTTTTTTTTTTTTTTTTTTTTCTTCATTAATCTGACCGAGGCGCGGCATATCAGAACTTCCGCGGCGGGGTTTTGCATTCGTTTGTTCGCGATGCATCTAAAGCCCCCTCGCGCTCACCTATCACTTGAGCGTTACAAACAACTATCCTATGAAGTGCAATGAATCGGATAATGAATTTGTATTCCGCTTGCGTACTCACAATATTTGTTCGCGAGTTAGCCGGTAAAAGCCATTCCAGCGATTATTTTCCGCTCAAAAAAGCTCGTAAAATAAGCCTGAAGACTTCGTGTGAGAGAGAGGGAGGGCGGGAAGGAGGGTGTTTCGACCGAGAAAAGCGAGCGGTTTAATATTTTTTTAATTGCCGTGTTAGCTCCTGTGCTTTTTGCAGTAGCGCGTAATTAAACTTTATGTCGAGCCGTCATATTTGCATTCCATTTAAACTCGCCATTCAAAAATTACACGAAATAAGGGAAACTTTTGATTTTATGTGCGCCCGTCGTTGTTTTCAGCGAATCTCCGGGCGGCGCGCGCGATGCTCCTGACGCGCGGCGATGAAATTATAAACTTAAGGGTAAAAAAAAAAAAAAGCGCGTCGCGATATCCGCGCAAGACACGGATAACGCCAAGTTGTCCGTGAAAAGTTGGAGTCAATTTGTGTGCTCGCACGGCGACGTGATACATGGGAGGGGGATGGGAGAGGGGTGCGATGTGCCACTGACTTTATTACCGTTAGAAGAAATCTCGCTCGAAGGTGCGGGAAAATTAACGAAACACACGCGCGCGCGGAAAGAAAGGCATGTAAATGGCCGAGGGAAACAATCGATGCGCGAATAAATCGGAGCGTGACGCGCCAACCGCACAAACCCCACCCTCTGCCATTCGAACGATTAGGACGATCTCCGCGGGAAAGGAGAGAGGAAGAGAGTGAGAAAGAGAGGGCGATCACGGTTTCGCGTAGACTTAAGAGTGCAGGCGACGTGAAAGTTCATTAGAAGCAGCCCTGATGGACACGTGCATTAATCAAGATTTTAATTAGCACCGCGTGTAACTGCGCGCTCGGCTAAAAACTAAACATACCTCCCCTCCCCGTCCACCCCCACCGCGACGTACCCACACTAACTCCTGCTTATAACGGAGCCCGGGGTTCGTAGCTAGAACTAGAGCCAGCTCTAATTAGAGCTCTTCTCGAGGCTCGAAGATTAAAAGCCAGGCCTAAGTGCCGGCACGATGCGCGTGCTTTCTCTTTCTCTCTCTCTGTCTCTCTCCCGTCGTTTCTCTTTGTCTATCTTTCTCTTACTCTCTCTCTTTCTCTCGTTCTCGCATCGTTTCCCTCGCTGAGTTTGCCGCCGCTTCTCATTCCCTTCCTCTCTCGTCCACCTTTTTTTTCCTCCTCGTATCTTTTTCTCTCTCTTTTTCTCTCTCTCTTACTTTCTCCGCGCCGCTATTTCGTTCGCCGTTTAATAGCAATCGGCTATTCGCAAAATGCGCGAGGCGGAATCTCTTGCGAGTGAAAGAGCGAAAACCAGGAGCGAGGAGGGGAGGAGAGAAGGATTCTGAGGGAAAATGAGACGGTTCGATAATCGGGTCAACTGTATATCAACAAAGACGACTTCCGAGCAGCGGCATTGATTGGCATTTATCTGTCCCTCGCGTAATGAGTAAGTACGCGGTCGGCGCGATTACGCCGCAATCGCGGATTTTGTTTTCGCGGAACGAAAACGCACGACGACGCAACGTTGTAAAACGCGGATTGTGTGTTTATTTGACACTTCTTCTCTGAAAATGGGCATATAAAAAAAAAAAAAAAACCGGTCGAATATTTATACTCGAGAGATAAAAGAAAGATAAATTTCGAGACGTTTGCTCCTCTCTCTTGGCGAACATTTTGCAACGTGTGCGGGGAGAGGGAAAGGGAGTAAAGAAGAGCCTTTCGGGAGGTTTCAGATTTACGTCGCGGGATGAAAAGTGAAAACAGGCAAACATTTCGAGCGTGTGTATACGCGAAGGGGGACGCGGCCGGCAGATATCATTAAATCACAGAAACAGCCTCTGTTATTGACTCCGCGGACAAATTTATCGTCAGCCGGCGTTTCGTTGTACAGTGGCCCTCAATGTCCCCCTTGTACAGAACGTTGGCGTAGGTCCCTAGTAACCATCGTTACCTCCCCCTTACCGCACGTCGCTGAACCGCCCGAATCTCCCGCTACGACGTCATTGTTCTGGTTTATTCGGTGATTTGTGGATTTTACTACCTCCCACTCCTCCTTCTCTCTCTCTCTCTCTCTTTCTTCTTCGCTCTCGGACGCAGCGTTGAAATTGCGCGATGCGCATTGTCCGACCAGGTTCGGTCTTACGTTTATCCAGATCTGGAAGGCGGATATATCTACACACATACACAGCACGCGGTTTTGGCTGATAAGCTTCACCGGGAATCTCAATACGCCGTGATGAAGGACGTTCTCTCTCTCTCTCTCTCTCTCTCTCTCTCTCTCTTTCTCTCTCTCTCGCGGAGTTCGCCTCGCGGATAGAGTGGATGATGCGCGGCGGTAGTAAAGTGTGGACGTAGGATGCGCGGGAATCGAGCGATCGTTTGACGCGTTTTATCGTGAATGTGCTAAAAGCAAAATCTCCTTGATACACCTCGGAGCCTTTTAGCGGCTCTGCGAGTGAAATTCAAACGAGGTTCGAATTGCCGGACCAAAGGTCAGCCGAAATTAACCGGACTGCTCTTTACGACGACGACGACGACGCAAACATCATCCTTCACGTCGTCGTTTGCGTGCTTTCTCGCATTGTGTCAATTATTGAAAGAGCATCCGCGCAAATCGCGCATGTTGTTTAATATAAAATATCACGTGAAGAGATTCGTGTGGAGAAACGTGTGTGTGCGTGTATAACGTTGACGCGGTTGAACGAAATTTATACATATTTATTTATTCGAGATCATTTTATATGACGGTCGTCGTCATTACACGAGCCGTTGAAATTTCGCGTGTGGAGAGAGAGAGAGAGAGAGAGCAGAGAAGCACGGTCGAAGCGCGCGCGCTCCCATTTTCGTCGCGCACAAAAGGTGGAGGCGACGCATTTATTATTCATACGCGAACGTATTCGACGCGGAAGTTCAGTTTTGAGAAATAACGATACGAGACAAGCGTCATCGTCGAAAGACGGACCGGCACCGAGAATCCGGGGAAGAGATAGGGAGCGAGCTTTCCGAAAATCCGCCTTAGTATGGTAATTGATTTAATTTGGGGGATGAATCCACCCTTAACGAACGCGCCGCGGCGATGGGGTTGGAAGGCTAAAGGGACCGTAAAAGCACTGCGACGTCTATTTGAGGCGAGAGACGAGAGCGAGATTTAGAATAGAGAGAAAGAGAAAGGGAGAAAGAGGGAGAGAGAGAGAGAGAGAGAGAGAGAGAAAGCGTTTCTACGCGAGAAGACGAGCGTCTGATTACTAACGATCTGATTAATTCATGATTTTTAATTAAGAGGAAAAGCGTGGAGTGTACGAGAAAAAGAGAGAAAGAGCGACAGAAACAGAAAGAGAGATGGAGAGGGAGGAGAGAAAGGGTACACTAAATTATTTAATCCTTCGCGATGGACATGTGCGCACGTCAATTTTTTTTATTGCGTGTTTACCTCCTATGGAAAATGAACATCGTCTCTCTCTTCCTCACGATGTGACACACGGGTGTGTTTATCGATCAGAAACGCTGCGCGCGGAACGCTGTAAGCGCGTGTAAGAAAACATTCATCTGGCGTCGGATAATATCTTAATCG
>QVOB01016118.1:0-12363 GCA_014839585.1 Pseudomyrmex concolor
CTCGCTCGTGTTGTTAAAACAAATAAATTAGTCAATTTAGGTCAGTATCGAGCAAAAAAATTAGGTGTAAAATGCTTATTTACTTAATACTCATTAAATACAGTGCGAAACGTTTCGACATACATAGATGTCATCTTCAGTCGCCAAATACAAAATTAAATACAAAAAAATGTGGCAGTCAAAGTCGTAAGCTGGCCGACTTTAACTGCCACATTTTTTTGTATTTAATTTTGGCGATATTTGGCGACTGAAGATGACATCTATGTATGTCGAAACGTTTCGCACTGTATTTAATGAATATTAAGTAAATAAGCATTTTACATCTAATTTTTTTGCTCGATACTGACCTAAATTGACTAATTTATTCATTTTCTTTATTTTTTACTGTTAAAAAAAGATGCTGAAGCGACATGTTAAACTCGAATTTGATAGCCGCTCAGCCGCTACGCTGTTCAATAAGTAGCGCCCTCAGTCGGACTGAGAAGGATAGGTGACATAATAGAGACAAGGTTAGACATATATGTCTTTTCGGCGGTTTTGCTAAAACTGTACTAATTCTAGTTTTCTACTTGTTTCTTACGAGCTTCAAAATCTTTTTCTGAAACGCTCAAAATATTCGTCTATAAAATGTCTATAAAATAAAAAGCTATAAACTTTTGCTTGGAATTATTTGCCAATTTTGTATAGGAAGTAAAAATGCAGTCCACTCAATAACGGTCTATATAAACTTTTTTTCGTTTTTCTTGTATTTTTTTGGAGTTTTCTATTTTTTAGCATATTTTCTTTGATTCTAGAGAAGTGTTTTTCATTTTGATTAATGACCGCAGAATGAGAAGTAAACTACGAAATGTAGTAAAACAGAACGGTTCAGCATCTTTTAATTCTATTGTTACAATTACTTATTTTCTATCATTTTCACTGTTTATTTTAACTTTTTTACATTATACTCATCTACTTTTTCCTGTATATTCATTTTTATATGTAAAATTAATAATATATTGATTTTGTCGCGCTTAAGGAGGATCAGTTTTCGGAGCGCCTTACAAATAAAGCATTATCTATCTATCTATCTATCTTTTTGATTATATAATTCTTCGATAAAATAGCGTCATATGTAAGGTAAAAAAGAAAGAAAATGTAAGACATTATTAATTTCATAATTGTGTAAAATAATGGGCGACATATGAGAGACAGATGACAACTATATAGATGCAGAACGAGCAAGGATGACGACGAGACGGGAGCCGACCAATAGTTTTTCTTCGTATCTCCAGGGGGTAGAAACTATCGTCGTCAAGAAAGAGGCAATACACATTTAACTAAGAGCGCACTTTGTATTCTCCGCTCGGCGGGTTATTTAAAATAATCGTTATGTCGCGAACGCATGCTGACGACCGTCTTCGTTCGGAACGAGTGCCGCTCGCGGCGATGAACCGCTCATTCTGTCTCGCGGCTTTCCTCGTTCACGAAGTCGTCTCGCTGTCTTACGTGACGTTCTCCCAGATAAGAACTTCATACAATCAAGTCAACCGCACTGACATTAAGTGCAAAAATAAAGTAAAAGTTAAAACACACACTTAATATAAAAAAAAGTCAATAATTGTGACAGAAACTCTCCAATAAACAGTTATACAACTGAAATATAGTAAGTACAAGAATTTTCATTATAGTGTAACAAGCGGGTACCTTTTCATATACGCAGTACGCTGCAGCAGCAAACGTTACGTGACTCAAATTATCTAAACCTGCTTCCGCTACCTTATTTGATACCATTCTCTGCGTTATGTTATAGAATTTTATGTGCAATAATACTAGATGGAATCTCATCAACTTAACGCAAAGAATAACATCAAATGAGGTAAAGTAGCGGAGGCAGTTCTAAAAACTTTGAGTCACATGACGTTTGCTGCCGCAGCGTGCTGCGTGTATAAAAAAATACTTTAAAAGAGTAAACAAAAAAAAGAGTAAAAAATGGGAAAGAGCAAAGAGCAAATAAGATCTTTGGTGCACTTGGCGGCACGTTTCGCGCGCTAAATCGTTGAAAACATCGAATTGTGTGCGCATTCCGCGATATCTTAATAAAATCTGCGTGATGCGCGAGCTTTAATTAACCCTCTCTGCGCAAGACTCTCAGCATCCCCGCGAGCGAGCCGTTTATATCTCCTCGCGCGCGTGGTCGAATATCGAATGTCGATTATGAACGTTCATTTGTCAATAGCAGGCCTCTCGCCTAGTGGTATCCGTCGAACCGTATCGGCACAATGTAGCCCGATCCGATCCGATCCGATCCGAAGGATATTAATCTCATCCCTTTCTCTCTTCGTCTTGCGCGATAATGGCTCTGCGCGCGCGTGTGTTTCGGTATCTCTTAATCGTCCACCTGTCCGCCTTTCTAATGGTAGCGCGCGGGTAGGAATAACATTCGCATCGTTGCTACGGCCGCGCCTATTGATTTGTCAGCGAGACTAATGGATTTCCATACACACAAAGCCGGAATTCCGAACCGGAGGGGTACGCGAACCGTACTGCGTGTATTAATACGGTCGTTACGGGGGCCCGGCCTGCTATGCCGAGCTATATCCGCCCATCCGTTAACCCTCTCGCTCGCTGAATTCTCCTTTCTGCCGGAGGAATTTGCGGTGAGCAAGTCTCGACTACTAGGCGCGTGGTATCGAAAAACTTTCATTATGGAAAATTTACGACGAACGCGCATTGATTTAAATTAATCGCCCGCGCTTTTTTCACACGACAGCGTAAACTTACAATTTGCAGATATAAAATATTATAACAAAAACTGAGAGAATAAGACTGAAATCATTTAACGAATTTTTCGACGCACGCGTAACGCGTATCGTAAAATATCACGGATGAAATTGATCCGCACATGGTTGCGTACTACGAAATATCACGAGATGCGCGAGAAGCATAGATATTATGGCTCTCACTGTGACCATTTTCGCCCACGTGTTTATAAGTTGTCCTCGTGCCACGCGGAATACGCGGTCTACCCGTTCGTTATTGAAGAGAAGAAGAGGCCAAGCCTTTGCCGCACCGTCGCGTCGCTCTTCCTGTAACGATCTACGCTAACTTTCCTGCCGCGGCACGGGGCATTCATTCTAGTTAGAGCGCGCGCGCGCGCGCCCGCCCGCCATCGGCCGTTATATATCTCGGCTGATTTGAATTTAACGGTCACCGCCATTGTGCGTACATGCGAGCCCAACCTCTCGCTAGTCGCCATTTTTCTTGTTTCTTATTTTGCAAAAGAATACAATTCGGTTGACGATGTTGCAGTTGTCGATGTTGCGTTTCGAACGTCGAAAGGATCGACCCGATGCATCACGTCACATATACGTTTGTTAACTCTAAAAATATGTTTTTGCGCTGCCTATCTTTTACCATATAAAAAATGTCTGTGAATATTCGCCGCATTTTAACGTACGTACAAGTAAAAAAAAAAAAATAATATTATTGTACACCTGCTAAACTTTTAATAGGAAAAAAGCACAGTTTTGTCAGTAAAAAAATCAGTATATCTCAGTATAGAAAATATTTAGAGGAGTAAAAGTAGAAATTATGACAACTTTATTAAAATAATGTCAGTGATATATTAAATATTGAACATTATGTTACGTAGCTATAAACGAAAAATTTTTGGGAGACAGCGTCACAAAAAACAAGAAATGTATATAATGTGCGAGAAGGATATAAATCTCGAAAGCTAAATTCTGTTCTGTTTTTATGAGCCATAAAGTATGAATTGGCTCTACAGTAGCGAGAAGATGAATTTTATCTTGGTACAGAAAAGCGACCAAACTTTGTGTACAAATTTTTTAATTAAATCTTTCTGATTTTTCCTTTCTCTCTTGCTTTTTCATATAACTGGCAACGTTACTTTTTGTGTTCTATATTTGCGTAGGTCCAACTGACTTTTATCTCTTATTCCTTTCCGAAGTTACGTGCAGACACATGTGCGCGTGAACACATGTGCGTGTTTTGTTATTTGTCTCTGGGGGGGGAGAACGCCGAAAATTCAGTTTTGAATAAACAGAGAAATAAAAGATAGTTTTTTATTCGAATTTGTTGCTTTATAGTCTGTAATATTCTATATATGTGATCTTACACATTTTTGACGATGAAATGTATATATATATATATATATATATATATATATATATATATATAATCACAAATGCTATTGTTTTTTCTTTCCATTTGATAAAGTGACATTATATGAGTATATACGTTTTTTAGAAAATATTATACGCGAATATATGCAGAAGTTTTGATAATACGCAATTACGTAAATACGCAGCATAATAAAGCAACAATTTTTTATTGATTTTTTTATGATCTTTAAACTAATTAGAATTATTTTTCTATTAATATTCTGTACATATAGTAAAAACTATACTTTTCTATATTAATATTTTATCATACATTTCGTAAACAAATTTTGGAATTTGCTTGATACAACGCGACATAGCAACCGCACACAGAGCTATCGGGCATGCCGGATTATCATAATGTTGTATATATCGCGACGACGCACTGTTTCCTAAATAAATAAACAGTTGTGTCGACGTATTAGCATAATCTATTCGCACATGATCCCTATGCGCATACAGTGCGCACTGGTCGACACTCGGTGCTATCAGTCTGTTTACCGATTAGATTCAGGAACCTCGAAGTGCATTGTAGGTATAGCCTGTGATTCCGTCTGGATTGCGAGGTGTATTAAGCAGCGTTTACACACAATGAGTTACGTCAGCCGACTAGTGCCAACAAAAATACAAATAGAAACAAACTTGCGTTAGTAGTTTGGCGTTTACTGATGACAACTCTTACGGGCATCTATTGGCGATAGAATCCGTTAAATTGGCAACAAGTATTTATAAGTAATGTTACTGGCATATAACTTAGAAAAATATTCAACCGCAAAATGTTAACTACAGAGTTGTCCTGTAAATAAGTGTGACTTTGATTGAAGATTTTAACATTACAAGTTTTTAAAACTTTATATTTCTTAGTTTTAGCCAGACTAGTGCCAGTTTGTATTAAATGTTTCTATTTGCATTTTTTTTGCTGATGCCAGTCGGCTGGTGCGAGCTGACGTCTAATCATTGTGTAAGTGCTAGAAAAAAATCTTATAAAAATGTTCAGATTTCAGATATATATATAGATCAATCTAGCGTTCGGTCTGCTCTGAAGTTCTAATTAAGCTTTTTGTTACGACGGGTGACTATAGTCGCCCTCCAAAAAACTCTATGTTTCCACTGAACTTGCAGTTTTGATCTTACTTCATTAGGAAAATATAACTCTGTCCATGCTTTGTTTACGTCCAAAAAGCATTGTCAAAGTCGTGTCCATTGTCAGTAAAGTGAGTGTCAGTAAACGATGCGTGCCAATGCTCACACGTTGAGCGGGGCCTTTATCAGTAATCGTTGCCTCTTCCCGCCTACGGCTTTTGTCTCGTGCTGCTGCGATGCTCGCATTTCGCCGTTCCGCATAGCGTTAATAATTTCTCTCATATTCGGCCATCCTGTTGATGGTGCCTGTTCTCAGACATGTCTCGACAGCTCTATTTTATCCAGTAACTCCATCTCTCACAGTTGCGAACAAGGCCATCTTGTTTCAAAGACTGCTCGGCCATCCTCTCTTGTTCAATGCAAGTTGATATCGTACGATAACTTGTTCATCATTTTACAGTCAACAGCACCAACCGCTGAGTTTATAGCTCGTAGCTGCAACTACAGTCTGCCCGTAACAATGTGTGTTTCTTTAACGGTTCCAACTGTTCGTGTGGCTACAATCACCAGATAACGGCATCAACTGCTAAGTTCGTGTGGCTACAATCACCAGCGGCTATAACCGTCAGATATCGGCGTCAACTAAATAAGTACACTGCATCACCGGCGGCTACAACCGTCATATATCGGCATCAACCGATAAATACATCAGGCGGCTACAACCATCTGTGTCCTGTTGCCAATTATAGCCAATGGCTCCAACTGCTCGGTTATTACACTTCAATGTTGACGGTGTATATCTGCTGCAACTGTCACTCTGCAACATTATAATTTTTATTAACAGTTAATGTTTATCACCATCACAAATGCTGCGACCATCAATCGTCGGCGACTGTAATCGAAAAACGTCCGCAACAATTGTTCAATGGCTATCGCTAAATTAATGCGTTTTTTTTGTGTTTATAACGACTACAATTGTTCCTCATAGTTGTTAAGTAGTGAGCGGCACCAACCGCACACTTTGCTTACGATAATCTAGCGGTGACAACCGCTACGACCGTCTTTTCTTTCAGCTGCTGTCTCGCCCTAGATCGTAATTCACACAGCGTAATCCACAGCTTCACATTGTCGACGGCTACGACCGTTCGACCTTGTTTACATCCTCTCATTAAGTCGACCTCGTATCGGCTATTAATGAGGACGAATTCGAAACGGGCCCTGGAATTTGTAACAGCCCGGTGCGTTCCATCATAACGCTCCTATTCTTGTTGTTTTGATCAATATACACTTTGATTTTACAGTGCAGTTTCCTCATCCAATCTGCGATACAGTTTATCTCCTCGAATCAAGTATTAACCCTCAATCCCCGATGTATTATTTTTCGGCACCTTAATTTCCTGATCGTGGGTCGTTGTTTTGTTGGGCTTTTTAAAAATATTAAATATGTTTAAAAAAATCTGCAATTCGTATATACACTTCAAACATTCTATTTTAAGAATCCATCATTAAATTTAGTGAAAAAAAAGTTTTAATTCATAATTTTTAGCAAATATGACACCAAATCAAAAAAAAAAAAAAAAAAAAAAAAAATCCATAATCGGGAGTTGAGGGTTAATCAAAATAACATTTATTCTCGTGTGTAGGCTTCTCGTTCAATAAAAGAGTTTGATTTTAAACTGTAATTTTCCGATCACAGTAATAGAATCCGCTCTTTGAGGAAAAATCGATAACCGGCTGGATTCCTTGAATTACAGCTTTTGTTTACACCACGACGTTACATTACGGCGTTACGCCGCGGCACGCGTGTTTTCTTTTGGACGGAAAACAGAAGCACGCATTCCATCGAGAGCACGCTTCTCTTCTGTTACAGCCGAACAAACGGGCTTAGCAGAGCATCGTATTAAGGACGTTTTCGAATTAAAGTCGCGCGTTATATAAGAATATTCAAGTGCCTTAAACTCTCATCACATATATCTCACTACAGACTCAAACTTTACGGTCGTTTACTAACAACGTTCACTCGTATAGGATTAGGCACGCGGCCCACGTCTCGAACAGTGTTTACGCGTTACAATGTTCTTTTCAAATGACATTTAAACGCGACATGACCCACGCGATTACATTGTTTGCATTCTTTACGCGGTTCAGGACATTTCTTTGCAAAGTGGCTGTTTCGCTCGCAATTGAAACACTCCACATGTGATCTGCTATGACTCTCATCATTGTCTTTTCCGCTCGTTGGTTTCACGTTTCCATCATCAGTTCTCGCGATTGAGCTGACTTTATGGTGTTCGAGAATCGTTCTTGATCACTTTTATAATTCGACGCGCCTTTTGACTGAAAATCACCGAGTTTCATTATATAAGCATACAGAGTATTCATGTTGCGCTACGCGTAACATTCTCGCGACGTCCGCATCCGTTATTCCGCCGATTACAGCGTCGACAAGATATTTATCAGGAATATTAATATCTAACGTGCACAACTTATCTAGTTTCTAGAAGCAATAATCTCCAAGCGTTTGGCCAGGAGAATTTTTCGTATAACACGCGGCTTTTTTGAATAGTTTACTAAAGTTTACTTCCTTTTTAAAAAGAACGGACTTACGAAATTGTTGCCTCAACGCCTCTTTCGCTTCCGCCTATGCAATGATCAATCGCGGTCGTCTATCATACCATTGTCGAGCCTGACCCTTCAATCGACTCGGTATCAGTCTCATAATGGCTCGATCGTCCCAGTCGTACTGCTCTGCCAAATCGTTTATGTGTTCTATCCATTTCTCGATGACTATATTGTCCTTTGATTATCGTCCGGATGAAACAACGGTATCATCAATTCATTTCCTCGATAAATGCATGAGCCATGTGTGCGTAATCTTCTATCCAAACTCTCCGCAATTCATTCTAATCGCTCCACCTGCGCATTCCTCCGATTTCCCGTCGCTAGATGATGAGAACGAAAAGCGATGCCTCTTGTCCCTTGAACCGCCGCTCTCGGAATCGTGACGCGACTTACAACCGATAAGCCCATACCGATTTATGAGCGATTCACGCCACAAAATTGCCGATCGCACAGCACGTATTCTATCCCACTTCTGAATTGTAAGAAAGACTTATTAAAACTATGTTTGTTGATGAAATCCTGTCAGGCCGTTCTCACTAAGCTTGATCGATCTAACTCGTTCGGTTTGCTTCTAATTAATGCTTAATCGCCGATGCGTGTCAACGCTCACACGCTGGATGAGGTCTGTGTAATCGTTGCCCCTTCCCACGCTAGGCCTACGGCCTTCGTCTCGGCTGCTGTAATGCTCGCACTTCGCCACCTCCACGAAACGTGGCGCTAATGATTTTTCTTACATATACAGTACCGGCCAAAATTATATCACTTTTCGATTTTTTGAGATAACTTGTTTTACTTTGTGTAGAATCCTCTATCAAATCTAATATGTTTTAGTAATAGATAAAACTTACTAAACAGATAACTTTTCATCAAATAAAAACAACAACTTATGAAATATTAATTTTAATTACTTTTAATTTTTTTATAATGGCTTTCTGCTGTCGTTCATCGATATCTCAAGCATCACTGGTCTTTGCCATAATGTGAAACAAAAATATAAATAAAATACGAAGATCAAAACAATGACAGAAACACGAAAAAAAGAATCATAAAGGCGCGAGTTTCAAAAAATTAATAAAAAATTACAAAATCATGATGTATTTTGTCAAATCTTATTACATTTCATGTACAAAGTAATCTGCCAGTAGATCCACTATAAAATTTTGAATACATTTGATGCACTTTGACAAAAAATTATACTTAAAATATCGAAAGGTGATATAATTCTGACCGGTACTGTATATGTATACATACATCTGTTACTTCATTATCTCACACGTCTATTAGCATATTATCTTATCTCTATCTAGTAAGGTAAGAATGTCGCAGCATCTGTAGAGATATACGATAAAAAGTAGAGCACAATTCTGGAAACAAAAGAGTAGTTAGCGAAGGATTGTCTAACAAAGTATATGTGAAGTTCATTATTAGTCAAGTTAGCGAGAAACTCTCTAACAAACCTGTTAAGTTGAAATTGTGTTCAAGTTCCCTACAGAGACTGTAGCAAATTACATTAATGTATAATAAATTCAAATTATTGTTCAATTTTAATGTATAATGTTTGAGTTATAACGAATGTTATCAAAAAAGAAAATATGTGAAAATAATCCGGATTTCACAGTCTTGCGCCTACAATTGTGTATGTAAACGCTGCTTTAACGTCAGCAATCTTTTTCGAGTTCCGACTTAAATCGGCTAGTAAACAATAATTTACGCAAGCCTGTATGATGGATAATGAGTTAAATAGAAGTAGAGCAATTGCTCGATAATGAGTTAAATAAAAGTAGCAATCGATTGCTACTTCTATTTAACTCATTATAACATTTGCTTGATTGATACTATCGATGCAATTTGCGTGCCACTAATTTGAACGAGACGTAATTAATTTGCATTTAAATAAGTTATACTTAGCTTGAACTAAACGCTTTACTCAACGCGTTTTAATTCTACTAATCTGTATCTAGAGCATATCTATACAAATCGATTTTATTCGATATATAGATATCTGTATTCAAAAATATGTTTGCGGCGTAAACACGCTATTAGAACTTTCTTAGATGGATCGCGCAAGGTTTAATCACACCAAGGAAGCGGCAGTAATCTCGGTTTCGTGATAGGATAAGTGCAAGAGGCGAATAATTAAAGCGCGCGATATCCCGCTGCTTTTATATACTTATGGGCTGGCTGATTCGCCCCCCCCCCTCCTCCCCAACAGGACGCCCGCCGATTTCTTTCATCGCGCTGCTACATACATGAACAAATCATAATGCATATCATCAAGCGAGGAGACGGGCATCGATGTAATAACCGGTCATTCGTTGATGTCACGTTGCGTCTATAACCGTTTTCTAAATTGACGCGTTCGTGTTTATCCTAAATATTAGGATTCCATCCTAATATTTATAAATCCATAAATAAAATCGCCGATGAACGAGCGACTCGCAAATGAAAACTGTCTTTTTGCTTTGTCCGCGATATCATTGAGTTACTAAATAAGTTCTAATCTAGGTCGTACCTATATAGTTATACATCAGGGAAATTGTTTTCAATCTGTACATTAAAAAAAAATTATAATAATACAATAAAGATATAGCAACAAAAAACTTTCTGAATCTAAAGAACAAATTAAAAAATCAATTAAATTCACTTAAATAAACGTTTAAACTGAAATGTATTTAATGCGTTATTTTGTATTCCTTCTTTAGATGTTCATGTACAAATTTACAACCGGACACGGTACATGCAGCAAAGTAGATCGAGCACTTATTCATGTACTTACACGAATAAATAAGTCTGATAAAAAGTTCAGTATGTTTTTCTCAAAAATAATTAGATAAAGGCAGATATTCATTATAAAAATTGTACATATAAAAAGATAAGGTGATTTTAAATAACTTCGAGTATCTATTTTTTACATGTACCAATCAGAAAAATTTTGTTTTTTAATGAAAAAGGTACTTTTAGTCACTTTGTCGTTAGTACTTAATAAGCTTAATAACGTTTATAGTAGAGTATTTTTTGAAAATTCAACTATTGTCGAGATATAAACAAAATTAGTCAAAATAAAAAACTTTGAAACAAATCTTTTTATTATTACAATAAGTGCTCAAAATGTTTATTATGTTGACATGCCTGTAGTCTTTGTGGAAAGCTTGCTTAAATTTCCTTTTGAACGATTATTTTGCAAAAATTATTTATCATCCTACAACTCGAGAAAACATGATAGAAAGAACAAAAACTATTTTTTGCGAAATAACTGTCTAAGAGTTAGAAAAAGTTTAAGCAAGCTTTTTACAAATACTATAGCTATGTCTATATCAATATTTTGAGTACTTATTGTACTAATAAAATATTTTCATCAGTTTTTATTTTGACTACTTTTGTTTATATCTCGACAACACAGTTGAGTTTTCGAAAAATATTCTAATATAAAAGTTATTGAGTACTATCGACAGGGTGACTCAAAAGTCACGATCCCTTTCCATTAAACAACAAAACTGTTTTTTGATTGGTACTGTGAAAAACAGATACTCAAAAAATACGATATTTATAATGCATTATTCAGCAAGTTTATTCACCAAGATCACCGTAGTATGTCTCCTTATATGTCCTATAATTTTCATAATGAATGTCTTCTTTTATCTCTAACCATTTTTGAAAAAAATATGCAAAACTTTTTATCACTCACCATACATATATTCAAGTTATAGAAGAGAATTTATGATATAAATAAGATTGAATTATTTTGATTAACTTCGAAGATATTTATGAGTCTTCTCTATCACATTCTTGGAAAGAATATGCGAAGAAGACGGTTCCCACGTTTATAAATACGCAAAGTACGCGATAGATGTATGTATACGCGTAAGAATGCATTATAAATATCGTAATCTTCTTTCGTTGATCATTTATCTTGTGTGCTGTCCGCCACAACTACGTGAACGATTTTGCGAAGCCGACGATTTTAAGCTTAGCTACGTTCAAATAACTAGTTACTGTTGAATTTTAAAATATTAATTTGCGGAAAGTTTGTAAACAAAATTTTTTAAACTTTTTGAGCAATTATTAATTCAGAAATAATTCAATTGTAGATCTCGTATTTATATCTCTCCTCTCCCGATAAGATATACCATTATATCGGGTGTCCCGTGATTCCCGTAACACCGCTCGTGGGCAGATAGAAGGGATTATTCTGAGTCGAAAAGTCTTGAACCATCTTGAACACACACACACACACACACACACACACACACACATATATATATATATATTGTATATAGCACATTGTAAACAAAATTTGCTTTTCAAATGTTTGCAGATTTCAACTGATATCTTTATTAATTCATTGTTAAATATTTTTCAAGAATATGTTTTCAGGTTTTTTCTTTTGAAAAGAAAAACACGCGAGCTTTTAAGAGGGTACTGGATACCGACTATAGAGACCTGTAAATCGACGTTTTTATAACTTAAATTTTTTTATTTTCTAATTTTATTTACT
>QVOB01016142.1:0-11697 GCA_014839585.1 Pseudomyrmex concolor
ATTACTAGGGGAAAAATATTATTTTACGTGCTGCTGTTACCAGTTGCTGTTGACAAAAGTTAAAAGGTGACCAACTCTTGTTTAGCAACTGCAACGATAAAGCGCAACCAGAAATAATACTTTTCTTTTTGTAAATGCTCTCTTTCGCAACTGGCGACGGGACATTTTCAACTCATTGTAGAATGGCCCTTAGGCAAACGAAACAAATAAACCTTTCGGCGCTCTTGCGGCGGCGCTCTCTCGCTTTTTTCTTTCCCCTCACACACATATTTCCGCCGGTTTTCCGGTAGGTAGATTTTCTCTCGTTCTTCCGCGCGGCGTTTTCCCGTTTTCGCCAAATAAACTACAAACTTCGACGCCGGTTGCGGTGAGACAACTTGTCCAGACACATTACGTTGCCGCCGCCGATGAATTCGCGTTTATTCGCGGAAAAACCTCCCCGTGCGATACCACAATTTCGGTCGGTCGGGGCGGTCGTCATAATTGCTAAGTTTGCGTGTACAAACGGAAATTAATTCGCGCGATAATGAAATCGCGCGAATTAATCTCCGCCTAGTAATTAACCGAATTCGGTCGTGTTGTGACGCGATTGTTTCTTCACAAAGCGCGGTATTTGTTTACAACAAATACACGGATACGGTTTATATTATCCTCCTGCTGGATCTGCCGTTCGACGAATATTCTAGAGAACATCCGCGTTGTCCAAAACACGCACATATACGAGGAAAGCACAATCGGCGCATTTGAAATAAACGAAAACTGACGCGCATTCGTGGAATGCTTCTGATTTAGAAATATTTTTCGATACCGCGCGCACAACGCGCGCGCCCACACACGCGCAACGCGCGCGCATGAAAAAAGTGTATCGCAGAAAAAAATCAACTATTTGTTATGCGCTCCGTTTTCGATTGAGAGGGCGGGGTAATTCAAATTGCAGCAATTCCATGTGCTCTATTTTCTGAATATTTTTCGACAAATTCATCAAAGCAATATAAATTATTTCGCGCTGTTTGCTTTAAAGCGCAGATTCGCTCGCGCGCGCGCGCTGCTGCAAAGGCGGAAAATTGCCGAAGATCAATCGCGCAATTTGAGTTATTCCAATTTTTATAATAAAAATGTGTTTGTTCCCGCGCGGCGAAGCGATAATTTGTGCGGGAGATGGAATATTTTTTTTTTTTTTTTTTTTTTGTTTTTATAACACGCGTGTTCGTAAAATCGTATCGCGTATTTAACTCTGGCAAAACTCTGGCTCTCCACGCTTTCCGAAGCTACTACTCGCGAGCGTGCAAACCGCGAATCGCCCGGTTTTACTTCGCAACTTGTAACGCGCCGATTTCACCGCAAGAAACACACGTTGCACGTGTGAAAGTCAGGACGTCCGGTCTTTTCGTAAGAAAAACTTCTTTCACGCTCAGACATGCCAGTCTTATCGCGCTTCGCTTTAGATCGTAAGTCGAGCTTTTGTCGTGGCTTTTTTTTTCCGCAGAGGAAAATCTCCGATCTCTCGCGCACGCGATTTTCCGCGCGCGTTTTCGAAAAGAAACACACGAGATCTTTGTAATGCGCAAAGAGAAAATTTGCATTTGCTTCGCACGTAATTAATTTACCAATTACCGAACAAATCTGTGAAGTTACGATAAGGCAAATCCAGTTGACATCTGGAGATTGAAATGTGAGAACGAGGTTCTCACAGACGGTGCTGCTTTGCACCGATTGTTTGAGGGGGAAGGAAAAAAAAGTGTAATTCGTTTTAGATGTATTATACCATTAGGTGTATTTTTTAGGCGAACTTTCGCATAATATACGATATGTATATCTTACACACGCTGGTCTGTAAGTGACGATCAATGTCTGCATTATAGGTGCACCCACGTCGCCGTCATCCTGACCTGCCCGAGAAATCCTCATGAAAGACTGGGAACTCAGTACTCAGAATAGCATCGGTATCGTAGACATTTCTTTTTTTATTTTTTCTCTGGTTTTTGGTTTTTTCTCGGACGGTCCGTTTCGACCGCCTTCCTTTTTTTTCTTCTCTCTCTTTCTCTCTCTCTCTTTCTCTCTCTCTCGGACTTAAGTTGTTACTCTCTCCTGTTGTTTCTCCTCTCTGTCTCTTTCTCTCTCTTTTTCTGTATCTAATTTCTTACTTAGACACGGTATATGGGTAATGCGTGGTGATGGTGTAACGAGCGCGCGGCTTGTTGTTGTTGTAAGCCCTAGTACCGGGTAATGTGTATAACGCAATTATAACGGTGGTAGAACGGAAACGAATTGCGTCTACGGCCGCGGCTACAAGACAATTTTTGCGCCGAGAAACGCGAAAATTCGCGTCGCGATGTTTTTCGCGAGGAAAACGCTTTTGTTCTCTCTTCCTTGAACATTTTTTTTTCTACGTTCTTCGAGCACTTTGTCTCGTATGCTGTATCTTGTTTTAATTTCGCAGTTTTTTTTTTTTTTGTTTTTGTTTAAATTACATTCCTAAAAATTATATCGTTCGTATCACACGTTCTTATTTTTCTCTAAACATTTCCATGACGCAAACAACATTTCTTTAAGATGCAAAACTCGGCGTATGTGTGTGCGCGCGCGCACACTTCCGTCCGAATTGAGAGACGCGTTCGCGGAATTCCGCCGGTTGTCTTTTAAAACCGCGCGTGTGTCCGGTGTAATTGCTCCTCCCGTAATCTTTCCTCCCTTTTTCGCTTCTTCGCCGAATTGATCACGGCGAGAAGATGAGGCAACCGGTCATCCGTGGACCAGACCGTCCTTTCGCAGAATCCACGACCGTCCTTTTCTGCTGCGCGCCCCTCTCACCCGGGCCACCCCTCGCTTCACCCTGATAGCTGCCTCTGCGTGGCCGCCTCTGCGTCGAGAGTGGCCGCAACCGCGAATTACTTCGCAATTTCCCGAAATTGCGCAATCCGCGCGGACTAATGGCCGCCAAGCCGCCACCGCTGCTGGTAGCGGCGAGCGGGAGAAGGAGGGAGCAAGTGGAGGGATGCGGGGAGGCGATAGCCTCCGACGAGAGGAGACCATTAATTAAGCAAAATCATAAACTCGGCCCGGTCGGGAACGTGTGTGTTTGTGCGCGCGCGTGCGGCAGTTGCATTGAAAAATATAAACGCGCGCGCGGCCCGTTACTTTCACGAACGAGGTAGCCGCAAAACGATTGTAGCGCGGGCCGCCTAGTGCTCTTTGCTAATCGGCTGCGAGCTCTCTGCTGCGGTTTGCGACACAGAGAGGACCGACCGATCGGCAACGATATTGTCGGCCGCCGCGACACGCTCCAGGAATCAATTGGGATTGAATCATTCGGCTAAATCGCCGTATGTACCGTTAGCGCTCGCTTCTGTCCGCCGCGATTATCGGCTCTGTGTGTGTGTGTTGTTTAGGCGCGCGCCTAATTTGGACCGCGTCGGTTAGAATCACGCGAAACTCGCGTCTTACGCGCGCCAATCGGAGGAAGGGATTGTCGCGTAACGGATATGTCGCGATTAAATTAAAATTGCAAATTTTAATCGGGTTTGCAAGGAGATTTGCGTTTCTCTTCTTCTCGCACGCGAATTCTCAATCGGCTTAATAAGAGAATCGCGATTTTTTTCTCTCTCAGCCGATGATTGAGTCGAAACAGATTTTCGATAAAACAAATCTACTCGGATAAAAAATTTCACCCGATTGTATATATTTTTTTCTTTTTTTTTTCGATACGAGATTTTCCGTCATTTAAGAAGAGAACCGATTGAACAGTCGACTGAGCGACACAATTTTGATCGAGTGTTGCAACGTGATAACGAAAACGGGAAATAAATATTTTTGCGCGCAATTACCAGTTTTCGTGTGAAGTTACAGAACGTTGCGTAAATAGTAAATAAATTAATTACACTCGTGAAAACGAGACTCTCCATCTTATGGGTCCTGAAAAAAAAAAAAAAAAACGCTGCGTATCAAATAATTTAAAGCGGCGGGCAAATGTCACCGCGACGGCAACCGCGTGATAAATCCGCTCGAACTCTGACGCAACTAAACAAGATTTTAATGGCGCTAATGGCCATCGGATTTGTCGACGGTATTTGCGCACGCTCGCTTCGGCAACGACTCGATAAGCCTCGTTGTGAAACACATTCGGAACAGGTAAATTGATCCGCCGAACGTATCGACGTGTAGATACTTTATATCACCGCTGTATATATATATATATATATGGTGGTTACGTGTTCGACAACAACGTGTCGCGCGAATACGCGCGCACAAGTGCAATTATCCTCCGCACAAAAGGAGCGGTTTAAAATACATAATTTTATTTCGAGAACAGAAAGTTTGCAACAACAATTACACCGTGAAAAATTTTTCAATCTAATTTATTGGAGCGAATTTTTCAGTCGAGTGTGTAAAATCGTCGAAGATTTAAAATCCGGAACTGGAATTGTGTGAAATAAATTGTGATTACAAAAATAAAATACACATTTTCTCGTGTAAACATTATATCGTCGCAAAGTGTTTTGCAACGATTATTTGAAATTTGCGTCGATGTCGCACGCCGTTCCGCACGCGCGTCCGCTGATAATTTAAAAAATGCATCGATGTCACGTGGCAGCAATGGCAAAAATGTTACGGCGCGACGCAAAAACGTGGGATTTGCCGTTCAAACGAGGCACGACAAAACCGATTTTCTACGGTATAAGTTTCAACTTTGTGAGCGCGACGTCGGCGGCGGCGTCGGCGATTGTGCAAAATCCAGCGCTCGTGCACGATGCATATGTATCGCGAAGGAAGAGAAGCAGGAGGGAAGAGAAATACACGTACATTACCTCGGCGTTGTAATACGTGCAGCAGGAGAGCCGGGCCTCGAGGTGTATCGAGGTCGACCGGTTCTCCAGCAGCCGTTAGTCGTTAAGGGACATTGCGACACACGTGCGCGCGCGTGCTCCTCCTGTCCCTCCTGCACTGCTCTCTTTTCTCTCGCCGCCGCGAAAAACGACAGCTTTAGGATTTGCAAATAAATTGTTACCCGTCGATCCGACGATCGGGACATTTTTTTTTTGTTTTTTATTTTTTTTTTGTTTTTTTTTTTATTTCACCAATCGAGATTTCGTTAACGTGTTTCGATACAGCGAAAATTATATCGGGCGATAACTTTCGACACTTTTAACACAATATACATCGACAATTACCGCGAAGCGATAACGTTCCGCTCTCCGTTCCGCGAAAGTTTTATCTCGACAAAAAAAAAAGATGTTGCATTATAAAGCAACGTTTATTTCGCGCCGTTGATATTATGTTGGAAGTCCTGGAATATATTGGATTTTCAATTTCGTGGAAACGACTGCGACGCTGTAAGTTTATCCCGCGCTGCGCTCTGCCGCCACACCACACGGTCGTAGATCTTTCAGCGAGGCGCGAATGAAGATGAAACCGAGTAAATGAGCGCGGGCGGATATTTTTCTTGGCAAGGATTTCCAATTTTACGTCGTCTACTCGAGAGAAAGACGGACGTCTCTATGAGAAATCGTCTTCGCTTCTCTTCCGTCCGAAAGAGAAGAAACAAGCGCGAATTATTATGTCGGACGTGTGTTTTTCCGGTATTTTTTGTCGTAAAATTTACAAGCTCGTCTATTTGCGTCAAATCGTTACAAAAAAAAAAAAAAAAAAAAAAAAAAAAAAAAAAAAAAAAAAAAAAGGGCGAGAAGAGAACGCGAACGCAGTTCGCAATTTGTTTGCGGCGCGCGCTTGTCGACGTCGATCATAAAAAAAGAAAAAAAAACTCGCGGACAATCGCGATCGCGATTAATCGAGTCAACATCCGCGGTCGATTTATATCGCGCGTTGGATATCGGAGCGATGAACTATCAATTCCGAGAAAGAGACGAGGAAGAACGACGCGCTGGGACATAATAATAAAATTACCAAGAGCTATATTACGATGATCCACGCCTTTGTAGCGATTAAGCGAAACAATTAAGCGCTTCTCTACTGGAGGATAAGAGCGCGCGCGCGCGGCTGATTCCGAGAGAAGATGAAAATTTAATTGAAAAGCCTCGAGCGCGTGTGCAGCTGAAAAATCGGGACGGCTAACGTGGGAACCAATCTCCCTTTTCCTCCCGTTAAGGGATCACTTTCATGAATTCGCAAATATTCCGTAAGAAAAGTTTCTCTTTTCGTCGAAGGCACGAGAAAGGATTTTGCGCGCGGGAAAAAAAAAAGGATTCGCCAGAGAAATTAGCACGTGGCCAGTCGAAGAGAAAAATTTGCCTATTGAGATTTTTGTTTTGCCAACAAAACGTTTGATGATTGAACGAAATAAAAATTCAGACACATCAAATTTTTCTTGCCGACCCATGTAATAGCAAAAATCTTTTACTCCTCGCGCACGCAATCTTGGTTTTGTGCGTGTGGAGAATTTTTATTACTCTTCAACGCAATCGTTGATCTAAAACGTGTTTATTTGAAACGCGTCATTTCATCAAGAAATCTAGTATTCACGCGGATTAATATTACGCGCGCGAAATTGAATTTTGTGTTTCGTCGTAATTTTATTATTATCGGAATAATTAATCGCACGAGAGTAATTAGTCCGATTCAATCCGCTAAATTTTTATCGAGGGAAAATTAACTCCGGACCGAAAGTTACACAAAATGTTATTGCTGCACATTTTTCGCAATATTATTTATTTCCGCGGTTGCGCACATTTTGCGCGCTCAGTCATTTAAATGCGTAATGCGTTTCGCACGATAAAAAAAAAAAAAAAAAAAAAAATATTGAGCTGTATTGAATTTTTGTGTTTCATCGACGAAACAAAAATCTCATTAGCCTTAGCAAATGTTTCTTGCCGGTCATGTGGCAGTAACTAATTTCCTCGCTCGTTCAGATCTTTTTTTTTTCCCCGATGGGAGATTCAAAATCAATCGCGCGCTAATGAGGTGCGCGCTGGTGGCGATCAATTTGCGCGTATCGAAGATATCGATCTGATTTATTTGATTCCGACAAAGAGCTCGGGAAGAATCCGCGAGGGAAAAGAAACCCGAACGTTTTCTCGAAGGAATCAACTCGAGACATCCCATCTCGTATGTGTGTCCTGTGTGCGCGCGCGCGCTTGTGTGTGTGTTTGCAGCGGTAAGCTGCCGCCGCTTGCCGTAATTATGGCCGACGGGCGTTCCGATACAACAGATATATATACACGCAGATTGGAAATGCGTATGACTATTTAACGGTTTTCCAACACAAACTGCATAGATATCACAGTCGGCTGAGCCGTTGTGAGGTAATTAACCCCTGTGTTGCCCCCGGGAATGCCGCGGAGCTACTCACGTCGTTAACATCCCGCCAATAATTAATTGTTAATTAAATAATTATCAGGTACCAGTGAATCGGTTATTACCGATCGGCGAACCGTGTGCCATGTACGGCCAGATGCTTAGACCTACATATATGCAAATTGATCATTGCCGAGGCCCAATAAGAGCTCGCCGATTTACAATCGCGCTTGTATATTACAAACGCGATATAATTAATTAATACCGTTATGGAAACATATTTAAAGAGGGAGTAATAACATTCCGATTTAAATAAGAGAGGAGAAAAAGAAAAACACTCGTGCGTCACAATTGGTGCTTTTCTACAAATTAATGACAGAAATCGCAGTTTCTTCACACGTGGATTGCTTCAATTAACGCAGTTCGACTATTTTTTTTTTTTTTTCCGCGCATTTCGATTCCGCGCGCGAAGACATATAGAATGCGAGAAGCGCTGAAACGCACTGAAGCGCGCGATGCGTCGGGCTTCAAAAGTCGTCGCGTCCTCCTGGTTATCAGTGATTTACCGCGACGCGGGCAAAAAGCGGCGCGACCGATTGTCGGCGGCGATATCGCCTTGGCGGGGCGCGATGAAAGCTGCTTAAGGGACCCCGGTACGATCGGCATTCGACTCGCGGGGCCCTTCCTCTGGAAAATCCGGTCGAACCGGACGCACGGTCGAACCGCGCCGCGCGTCTCGGTGCCGTCGCGTTCTCTCCCGCCGAGATCAAAGGCGAGGCGAATCTCGACAAAGAAACCACGGCTGCGAAGCGATGAACGAAGAGCGCGGGGAAGAAAGAGGAAGGTTGGTGACGACGACGACGACGGCGGCGGCGGCGGCGGAGGGAAAGGGGTGACGATTCTTCGTCCGCGCTCCGCCGCTGAGAAATCACGCGAAGGTGTACCGACGATCGTTAGGACGATCGGGAACGGGAGAGGGGGGATGAGACCTTCCTCGGGTGGACGATAAAAAGGGCTGGTCGTTTGTTTGTCGCGACTCTTAATGGCCGTCTTCGGACGAGTTCGTAATTGGCGCGTTTACACGCGCTCTTTGTACATCGTTTCTCACTCTCTTTCCTTTTGACTCTGTGTGTGTGTCTCTCTCTCCCTTTCGCTCCCTTTAACTCGTCACTTGCCGCCTCCGTTGCACTTGTCTCTCGCCCTTCCTTTTCCACGACGACGACGACGTCTCGTTCCTTTTTCCGCCGTCTGCGACTATTCTGTGTGCCACCCGCCTCGTGTGTTTTCTCGAGCTCGCCGACGCGTCGCGTCGAGTCGCGTTGTGTATCGCGTCGCCTTCTCTCTCGCCGCGCGGTCGCTCATTCTTTCGTTGAACGCCTGCCCGCAATTCGAGAAAACGACGCAGCCTCGTTTCGCTAAAGCTGCTCTTTGTTGCGGACCTCGACTCTCGCCGATGGTCTTTCGACGCCTCGCGGTCTGACTCGTCTCTTTCCACTCGCTAACTCGGTCATTAGTATCCTCTCTCTCTCTTTTTCTCTCTCGGTCCAGACTGTCGCAGTTGATGTAAATAATAGAGGTGCCGCGGCCGCCTATTTCTGTAGACTACAACGTGTAAGCCAACTAACGGCGCCGGTTATTGGAGATACGTTCCGCGTTTTCCGAATAAAATGTAATTTATTTGTCTATAGATACAAGCGCAATTTATTTATAAATTCATTAAATCATTAATATACTTATATATCGAGTTGTTTTTTTTTTTTTTTTTTTAATTTCATCCAGTGAATCGTGTCAGATTATTATTTCACGCTTTTTTACATTTGATTTAAAAAACAAATTTGATATTTAGGCTGAATTATTTATCGAAGAGAGAGAGAGAGAGGATTGATTTTGCGCGTTGACGTACGAACATTAATTCGTGTTGTCGCTTACTAAACCCCGAGCGAGCGAGCGAGCAAACGAGCGACGAAAGCGGAGAGGGTCGCAGCATTTATACGGCAAGTTATCCGGCCGTTGGTACACGGTAACATAACTTTCAACCCCGGGACACGCGCTCGCCGACCGCAGGGCGACTCCCCCTTCCCCCTCGGAACGATTGCCGGTCCTCTTCTCTCTCCGGGGCGAGATTGGCGATGGTGGAGGATTAATCGAGCTCGCACAATAAACGATTTTCACTCGTCGTTGCGACCCGGGGCTCGACCGACCGAGCCGACACGCTGCGTCGCGTCGCGCCGCGCCGCGCGCGCTCATCCCCTCAAAGAGGAACGAGATTTGTCGCTCCGCTCGCCGAGACAAAGGCCGCTTCGCACCCTTGCGATATACGCCCTTCCTCCGCCTCTCCTCCCTTTCCCTCCGCTTTCTCCCGCAAAATGCGCTCTATGATTCCCGATCGATGAGTAATTTTCCCACCACACATAGAAAATTCACACGCAGACGATTTTCCACGTAGACAGTAATTTATTCGGCGAAAAAGTCACGTCACACACACGTGAAACAAGCGCAAAAGACGAAATTGATCAAAATTATTACACGATTTAATTCGATTTTCGAGTTTGACGGTTTTTTTTTTTTTTTTTTTTTTTTTTAAATTTCACAGATGAGTGAATATAGACACGGCGTATATTACATGTGTCGCGCCGTATATTAATTTTCCTCCAAGAGAAACGTCGTTTTCCGAGAAAAAAACGACGCGAAATTCGATTTAATTCGTGATTGTTGATCTCAATCTGACAAGATTTAATCAACGACGAGGGTTAATCAATGGCGAATTTCGCGTCCGAAACTAGCGACGTCCTTGATTGTAGCTGCTCCAGACAAGCGCGCTATTACCTCTGCTTTGCGGTTTTCGCGGTTTCGCAATGAGCATCTCTCCTCTCTGAGCGAGGATTGCGCGGTTTACTTCCTCATTGCGCGGTGACTCAATTGTCTCATCATCGGTCAAGTGTTGTTTTTTTTTTTTTTTTTTTTTTTTATGTACGGCGGAATGTATGGTGTTTTTTTTTTACGCTAATCAAGAAATAAGGACCTTAAGAGAACCAATCGCTGCATATAAAAGCGAAATATATTTCTTTTTAATCGTGTAAAAATTAATACACATAGTAATTCGAACTGAATTCGATTTGCAAGTTCATATCGGATGCACAATTTTCACCTCGTGTGAAGTAACTTCTCTTATCCGCCTGTGAAATTCAAAATCTCATTGCGAAATAGACGATATTTGTGGAAACTAATAAAAAGATCTCTTTGATATCGAGAAATAAGAGTCATGAGAGTCAAATGCTGGATGTTATATTCAGAAAATACGAGTATATATATATTTTTGTTTTCAATGTGTAAATTAATATGCAGCAAGCAATTAGCAATTCAAACTGAATTCGAAATTGCATAGATGCTCGTATCCTCGTATCCAAATAACTCTCTTTTTATCCTTCTGTGAAATTTAAAAAACGCCATTGCGAAAAAGAAAATCTTGAAGAGTCGAACCTTTCAGTCGCCTCGCCAAGTTCGATCGCCCGAATATTCGAATTGCCACGTGCGTCAATTTACGCGTTTAAAAACTTACATGTGTATTTTACATCCCGGCGTTTGACTCTCGAGATCTTTGTTTCTCGATTTAGTTTGATGACCGAAGGGAACCTTTTGCGTTCAAACTAGTTTTTTTCTTTTTTCTTTGTTTCAAGCAAGCAATTAATTCTCAAAAGATAATTGCCACGTTTCTCACGTACTTGGCGTCTCTTGTTCCAAGACGTACTTCGACGTCATAATTATCCCGAGCACGCAGATACGACCGACGCCTAACTGTTTTTTTTTTTTTTTTCCTCAACCGTGAACCACGTGAGATGGATGCGAACCACTTTCGACCGGGTGTTAATGCAAATCTCTCTGTTTCGTTCTTTATCCGAGCGGAAGATCGCGACGAGTATCGTAATTTATCCCGGATATCGCTTGCAAGAGCAAACCTCAACGGTCCGAGCGCCTCGAACGCACAAGCTGATCTCTTCTCCCCGCGCGGGGAAACAGAGAGAGTTCCTCCAGACGCGCACGGCGTAAATTCCTGCCGGGATTTCTGTACTCGATAGCCTTTCCCGCGCTTCGCTCCAACGAGGCGGATCTCTTTCCGCGTATGAATCATCGTTGCGTTGCCGACAACGCGCGCGCACCGCCCCCCCCCTCCCTCCCGGTGCATTGCGAATTGCGCGCGTTTCCTCGCCAGTCAGTCAGTCAGTCTGAGAGAGAGTCTCTCGGGAGTCTTCGTTCGAAATCCGAGCCTTAAACTCGCCGCGCCGCAGAAAGGAAAAGGATGAATTATCCTGTCGGAAGAATCGCCGCAAAAAGAGAGAGGGAACAACGCGCTCCGCCGTCGTCGTTTCGCTCGACGGGCCCCGTGTCGAGCGCGCGGGCCCCTTTTCCTCCCTCCTATCCCCTCACTGACTTTTTCCCCACGGTCTTGTC
>QVOB01016151.1:0-37718 GCA_014839585.1 Pseudomyrmex concolor
GATGTAAAGATTGCTTGTTCGATAATGCTTTTGAATTTGCAATCACAAAAACTTATTTATATAAGAAACGAATTTTTTGATTAATTCCGTTTTTGTGCGTGAATAAGGATAAATATCCGACTGAGATGCAATTGCCGCCTATATCTGAATAAACATATCGAAGATACGGGATGAAGAGAAACCAGTTTAGCAAATATTTATATGCACGCCTTTATACTTGCTGATCACGTACTTTCCGTATGTGTAATTGTCTTATTTCCTCGTTTATCCTTCTCGCATCTCTTCTTAGTTAAGATGCGGGAAATGGAATGAAGAAAAGGAAGACGCATAAGCATATTAAATTATTTGTCGTCATGACAGCTGATTGTGAAATCGATAAAAAAATTATGCGAATTTTGAATCGATAAAGTACTTTCTGAAGAACAAATAGAGTTTTTTCTGAACTTAATTCTGAATTTTAATTTTTGTAAAGTGCATTTGTTACATAGTTTTGTAGGTGATATTGTTTTTATCTAACAAAGCATTGTTCCTCCGTGGACACGATGGATTCTCTCTCGTGCAATTTACTTATCCGTGTCATTTTTCAGACATTCGGTTACTGCCCGATGATACCATTCAGGCCGGTGATTGAACCCGATCATCCGGGTGCTTTTCTGACGGAGGATCCTTTGATTTCCGTAAAAAAAGGCCGCCTTGCTGACATACCTTGGATGACGGGAGTTACTTCGGAGGAGGGAGCTTTGAAAGTAGCAGGTAAAGCGCGCGGCACACGCACGCACTCTTTGAGCGATATAAAAATTTATGATAATCTCATTCGACTCTTTAACATTCCAAATGCTTGAGAAGAATTTTTTTTTTTAAATCATCAAGTTTCGAAGCTATCTTGAAAACAACCTGTAAAACAGGAATTGACAGTTTCCTCTCCTTGCAATTTATTCTCGCACACACTGTAGTATCAATTACCGTGTAATACGCGCGTCATTAGAGCGGATAATTTATCCGGGAGATAAAACAAAATATTTCACAGGTATGTACGGACGGTTCAGAAACGATATAAAAAGACTGAACAACAGTTTCATGGAAATTGCACCCTCGAGTTTGATGTACCAAGAACAATATAATCTCACCAATAGTGACTTTCAAAACGAGATAAGCGGAATGATTCGACGCAAGTACTTCGGTGACGGTGACATCGACGAGTCCGACAAATCCAGGTTCGGACTCATTGATGTAAGTTCAAATGTGAAGCTCGTAAACATTTGTATATACACGTTTTAAAACGCATAACGTTATTCTATGCGAAAATTATTAAGACAAAATTATGCGACTGACAATACACATGTTTGATCATGACTCAAATAAGATTCGCTAACGTGATTTTACAGTTGTACACTGACGCCTGGTTCACTCACGGCACTTACAACGCCATACGCGACTTTGCGAAGCTTCAATCTTCACCGGTTTATTATTATTACTTTGCGTACAGAGGAAGCGCGTCTTTTAGCAAGATATTCGGCGATCCCGCTAAAAATTACGGGGTGGTGCACGCGGATGAGTTGCAATATCTGTTTCCCGTGGGTGATCAACTGTTTAAAGACACGTCACCAAACGAAATGGATTACGTCATGACCAATCTTATGACCACTCTCTGGTACAATTTTGCAAAACACGGGTGAGTGCTGTGCAACAGCTCGAACGAAACGTGAATATATCAATAAATTATTTTGATTAACGTTGAAATAAGACATTTCTCACGGTGCAATGATATGACGTACGATCGACATGTTTTGATGTTCTTTTTTGCAAGATGTTGTATTTTATTTTAATATTTTTATAGTTTTTCGATTATATGTGAGCTAATTTCTATGTTAAACAAAAACCATTAAGAAAAACTTGATGCAATATTTTAGAAATCCGACGCCGAATGTCACGTCATTGATCACCGAGATATGGAAACCGGCGCAAACAACCGACCTCCACCAAATAGAATGTCTTCACATACGTAACCCGTCCGGTAAAATTAGCAATCTTCCTACGGACAGAATAACGTTCTGGGATATGCTAGAAGAGAAAATAAAAGCAAGAGCTAATGCACAGGAAAGATTAAATGATGAGTTGTAAGTTATGGTACAAATTAAACGTGAAATTGATGCAAGCATCAAAGTAAATACAGGCAGGACCGTTTACACATGAAGTTGCAACCAATATAAAATTTCAATAATATTTTAACATTGAAAACGTCATGTATGTAAAGATGCTTTTGCTTGCTTAATTGTACAAATAAAAAAAAAGTAAGGAGATATTGCACGAAGTGTTCAGTTCTAGAAACTAGTTGCAAAAGTAGGTTTTACTTATTTTTAACTAAAAGATTTAATACTCATTCAATTTAGTTTGAAAACTTGAAACTATTTTTACTACAAACTTTTTTACAATAATAATATTACACGTAAGAAACGCCCGAAAAACAATATTTAATCTTGACACAATAGACCAGTTTTGAGATACAACCTTATTAAAAGTCATAAAAAAAAAAAATCATCTTCCTTCATTAAAGCGAAAAGAGTAAGTTTGTCGATCAATTATAATTTCGAGAAAAAATAAACCCGAGTATATAGATAATATGTATATGAGCGAATGGTTAAAATCAGTTTTCAAACTAAAAACAGTATTTAACGTTAATTAATTGATAAAGTAAAATTGTTATAATATAAGACGATAAGTATATAATTGCGTATATCTGCTGGGAATTTCCTGAAATGATTTTACATAAAACCGATTGTTATTAATGTGCGAAGTATATGTGAAATTTATTATATATTTATGACATTACACAAATATACAACACTTTTGTTGAATACGTCAAATAAAACTTTTTATTAATACACGTCTTAAATAAGTAAGGTTTTTATATTCACATCGAGACGCACTCGAAGTTTTAAACTTTGCTTACAAATATTTTATGTAAATTAAATTTAGATATAAGATATTTTATTGGAGAATCGTTCTTTCTTCTTTTTTTTTTTTTTTATTATCGAAATCGAAGATAATTGAAAACTGCAAAAAATGTTCACTTCAAATTGTGACAGAAGATGCTTGAGAGCACACGTTGTGTTTATTTGGCGTATAAATGATTCTTTTAATTGATAAATAATACCTGTTGCAAAATTGAAATAAAACCAAAGTGAACTTTAAGATAAAGTCGAGTGTAAAGAAAACAACAATCATGGACAAGAAAAGTCAGGACGGATTTACGTCCGAGATGGAAGCGAGGATGTACGCGCCTTTGGAGTGGGATTCACCGGTTACATGCAAAATTCAAGATCTCAAGGAAGCGCAGTACGAGGAAGTTTTGCGCCTGATTAAAGTTCAGCAACGGGGAAATTTAGAAATAATATCTATCCGCGTGTGATAATTCCACGATTTTAGTTATAAGCTTTGTTTGAGCAAGAACACGTCAACAACGTGTTTCTTGTGTTTCCCAGTTATTTCCTCTATATTTTCCTACCTGTATCTTTTTCCTGTATCGTTTTCCTTGTAAGATAATTTTTTGACAAACTTCGACTGGAAAAATACGTTTTTCTTTTACCGTTAACACTCAAGTCGTACGAAGCAATTCTATTTTGCTAGAAACTATTTTAGAATACTTGTAAGAACATTCTAAAATCCTTTGTTCAAATAATTAGCACCATTACTTCCGAGAAGATCCAATGTGCAAAGCTATCTCTCTGCTGCAAGATCAAAAATCCGTGAACGAATATGTGGATCTCATTAGAAGGTGGCTGAGGGACACCACGAGTTTGGTTGCGCTCAGTTCAACATCCGGGCGTGCCGTTGGAGTTGCGGTTACGCGCATAAATAGTAATTCGGATAAAATCGACATGTACAATCGAGCGCAAGTATGTGATATCACATAAAAAGACGTGAATATCTTGAATCAATCCAATGTAAATGAAACTACAAGTGTCACGGTGCAACGTATACTTGCTTCGCTGTAGAATTTCGAGGGAGACGGTCTGAAGAAAATTATGGACCTTATCAACGCCGTAATAAAACAGACGAACGCGTACAAGGAGTTCGATTGCGACACGTATTTTCGAGTTTATATCCTCTGCGTTCATCCGTCTTATCAGCAAAAAGACATCGACGCGGCTCTTTTGAGAACTTGCTTTCGAGTTGCGTCTACCCTGAATCAGCCGGCTATCGCCGGCGTTTTCACATCAGGTCACGCTCAGTCGTTGACGATGAGACTGGGCTTTCGTCTTGTATCGGAAATTCGCTACAGTCGGTGGATCGTCAACGACGAAGTCGTATTTGACGATCCGGGCAAAGGAAATTATTCAGCCGCTTTTATGGGAATGCAAATTCCTGACGACGAAGATTTGCATCGCAAATCCGAAGATGTTAAACAACAGAGTTGACATTCGCGAATTATAACCCGAGATAGATCAATACGAACGATCATTAGGAATGCGATTAATTTTATACGAGAAAAAAGTATACAATTTATTAAAAAAAAATAATGTAATGTATTATTTAATTTTGAGATATATTATTAGAACGCGTACAAAAAAATATAATCCTATACGTATTAATAAAAACAACAATGTGTGCACACAAAACTTCACGCACAATTGTTCAAATCGCGCAAAACAATACGTATAAGAATTATATTTTATTTCATTGTATCTTATTTGTTTTTTTGTTTTTTAGTTTTGTGCTCCGGAGTTTCGTCGCGCGAATGCGAGCTTATCGAAGCGCGCGATATTTCGATTCGAGAATCGAAATATTGCGCATACAGCACGAAACGAAACCCAGTCGGAAAGATAACATGTTTTTACTTACGATTGATTCGTGTAGGTCACGCGCACGACTCGTAAACATCGCTCGCGAATCAAAACACGCAAAACGGTTGTTCTCAGACTTTTCTCTGGTTTTTACATAAGTATTTCTTGTAGACCGATTAACAATCAATTCGATCAATCAAACAAGTGATTGTTTATTATTGAATTAACCTCATTAATCGCTTTAGGAGCAGTCGAAAACGTTAGTGAAGATGTTACACGCGTGTGGAAAAAGTTTATTTAGTCAGTTTGAAAACCAGTTATCTACAAGTCCGACTCGTGTGTCAAAAGCTTTTGCGGTGTGATGACAGAATTCGCTAGCGTTGACTCGCGCTGCTTGTGCGCGCGCACAACAACGGATGCGTAGTGGGGAGGAGTGAGACACCGGCAGTCAGTAATCGGTGTTCGTGCGTGACGGTTCGTGGCTCGCGTTGATATCGCGTTTTCGCGTCTTCGCTCGGTGTGTTCGGCGAAAAATTAAACTCGCGACGCATCTGAGAGACGCGAACGAACATCCGGGTGCATGACAACGAGGTGTGTGAAGGTATCTCCGGTTCGGAGCCACACCGGTGGAGGGAGAGAGCGCGCGCCGAGTGATCATCCCGGTGAGTACATGGATCTCATTTCAATATGGATAATGTAAGAATCTACGTGTCTCGTTCTCAAAGAGAACAAGACAGACGCTCCGATGGGTCGTGATCTTGTCGCAACTCCAATTCGCACGTGTTTGCGAGAAAAGCGAATCGAAACGAAACCGCGCACTCTCTCTAATTATCGTTGCTAACGAAGATTTCATAATAATGATTAGACGCGCAACAGTGTTCTCGCGCGTCTGTCTAATTCGAGATGTTCTGATGACGTGAGTCACGTTACATCTTCGAGATGTCTCGATATATCGTTCCGCGGTCTGATGGAATCATAAGATGCGAACTTGTTACGTGACTTTCATGTAACACAATGAAGTAATTATTCGAAGACATTGTCGCGAGAATATTTCGCGGACTTTTCTCGAAAAATTAATGCTGCAGCTTGTTTGTTTTGCACGCGACAACACGTTTTGTTAAACGAGAGATTTTTGTTGGTTTTTGTTTTTTGCAGAGAAAATTTCGCCCTATCGACTTTCGTCTAATATCGTCGTGGAAAAAATCGCCAAGTTTCTCACCTGGCGGCCTCTCGTCTCAAGTGACACTTGCACGTGCCTTTGGAGTAAAATAGCGGAGACTCGGGACAAGACTCACACTTTGTTCGAGTTTTCCGGTAATGATGCTCACGACAAAGTAACGAAGCCAGTTTAGAAGATAATTTCTACCAACGGTAAGAATAGAAAAAAAAAACATTCTTATAAAAAAAAATATTGAGAAAAATAATAATTTGATCGGACAGATGAGAAATAATGACACACATAGGCTGTTATATCACTTCTGATTCAACAATTGCTTTAACTGAAATATTTGAAGAGATTCGCGTGACGAGATTTCTTAGATAATTGTTTTGCATGATTATTTCGCTCGGTGACGTCTTTGCTAGTCGATTTTCATGAGACATTCTTGATGAACACGAGGGTCAATGAGCGACATGCTTGCTCGACACGATGTTTAACGATCCGGAAAATACTCCAGGGGAGATCGACTTGCAAGGCGACAAGGAGTGCGCCTATGTCTTTATTTCGTCATCGACTTCTTTGGAATCACAAAGAAACTCCGCTGGCGGTTCAATTGTGCAAGACACACTTTGCTTATGACATTTGAATGTTTTGTTTATATTGTGCGGCAACTATGGTAAACGATTAGGCAAGTGGCTGGACATTTGTTAAAGAAAAAGTAACGAAGTATTTGTACGCGTAAGGTTGGAAACCAATGATTAACACACATCTTTAAAAATACTTGAAACACTGACAATAAGGACTGATTTGATTAATATTTACATATCTTGATTGATATTTTAATACTTGTTAATATTTTGTTTATTGTTACGATTGATATTTACACATCTGATAATTACTTCCTTTATAAAATGTGTCCATGCCACTGGTGCCTGTTGTTTTGACATTTATCTTATGTTGCACGGCTCAAGTGATTCTTAAATCTCATCAAATCTTGCGTTTTACTTGATTTTAATGAAACTTTGATTGAAATTTACGTTTGATTTTTTTATTATTCAAACACATGGGATTTGTTGTCTTCTTAACCGCTTGGATATTGAAAAAGTTTCTGAAACGATTGTTTCGGTCGAAAGTCGAAAATATTTTTCAATGTGTCGTACGTTATGTTTGTGAAACGTTTTGTTTCTTCATCAGCGACAAGTATTGTTATTTTTTTGCCGCGGAAACGGGTTATTTGAATAAACTCAAGGTTGGCAAACCAAGACGAGGTTAACGCGAATGATTACATTTAGCTTTGATATTGCTACACATGACGCGAAAGACGTGCGTATGAAAATCGTATACTACGGAAAAGATAGATCGGAGACGAGCGTCGCCGAGTGTTTTGAAATCAATTCGTTCTACGCGGTACAATTTATTCGAAATCATACAAATCAATGATTCGGTCACGAAACGACGCGTAATAATAAAAAACACGAGCGTTTTTCGTAACTGATAACATTGTACCGAGATACGTTTTTACTTCGATAAATACATCCCCCGTCAAACTTACGAAAACATTCCGTCGTGTATCGCGACGATAAGCGCGTCGATACTCGATATAATAATGTGTCTTAGATAAAATTATTTATTATCTCGAGACTCTGTTGCACACAAGAGGTCAACTCGACGGGGTTGAACTCCCGGAGCGAAATATTCAAGCGTTTAACGTGAATGGGAACCAGAATTAATCCGGAAGTCATTTCCCCGTATTGCTAAACGCTTCTTATCGTGAGCCATTAGATATCATTGCTTATCGAGTTCGTGCTGGAAATCTTCTTCGTTGCCGGTTACGGCCGCACCGGAAGCGGAAAGTCGTTACCGACGATGATGTGTCGTCGTCGATAGTTCGCGATGAGGTTGCGCGCGTTCGTGCGCGGCATGCGGAGCATCCGCGCTAATGACGATAATGATAATCATACTAATGACGATAACGCCGGGACGACTTCGTAAACGATCGTGGTTGCTATACGTAATTTCGTTGCGGAACGGTTTTTTTTTTTTTTTTTTTTTAATCACGCGGTGCATCTTGCTTTCGATAATGAATGTGACATATATGACATATGAGTACGGAATGTTTTTTTGTCGCATATAAATAAAATTTACCGCGATAAAGTATAATCTCTCTTTGCGCGAGTAGTTTTTTCGTCCGATAAGGTTTTAAATGAGCGTTCGATAATCTTATCTCCAAGATTTACGAATTATTTCTTCGTGTTAAAAATTATTGAAGAGAAAAAGATTTCTTTTGAAGATAACTGAATCGAAAATGTAGAATAAAATTTGACAGGTTCGGGAAATTGTCGAAAAAATCGATTTTAAGAGCAGTTGTTGAAAACTTGAAAGAACTACATTTTTTCGTACTTAATAAAACAAGTTAAAATTATAAAATTATATTAGCACACTTACGTCTGTATACAATATAAAAAATTTATAAAAGATTTATTAAGTGGATTGTTCTACTTTTTTAAATTTAATAAATTAACTAGGAAAAAATCATAAGTCAGTTAACAAAAAGCAAATACGATATCAAGTTTTGAGGTTACAAAATCAAAGATTTTCTCGAAAACTACCCCTCGCAACTTTTATTCCACATTTTTGATACATTTTTACAAATCAGCCCCTTCCCCGAGTGTGTCACGCCGATTGGACCGCCCTGTGTAATATAATCTTGTTTATATTCATGCAATAAATACTGAGATTTATAATATTGGTTACGAATATCGTATCGTAATCGATAAAAATACACCGTGCACAACGCGTCATCGCATCGTTCGGCGATGTCGCGTTCCAAGATGCAACTCCGTTCCGAGAGTTAATTTCACGCGGCGATTCGCACGCGTAATGCTCTCTCACGCTACGCGGGAGAACAGTGGCGTGTTTATGCGCGCCAGCCAAGTGAGAGAGTCGAGGACGGTCACTCGAGTAGTGAATTATAAGAGTTGGCGATAAAAGTACGTGTACGACAAGTAACTCCGCGCGTGCATACGGGGAGTCACGGTTGTCGATCCCGCTTTATCGTCGTCGATAAATACTTCCAAAGAAATATTCCTCATTTATAGGAGAACATTTCTCGCTTATTTGATAGTCATTCTCCACTCGCGCGCGTCTCCGTTTATCTTTAAAAACGCGTAATTAATAATATACACTTTCTCGGAGAAATGTATGTTTTCGTTGTTTTGAAACTTCATTTCTCTCATTTTATTGATCGCGACTTTTGACTTGAGACTTGCGCAAGCACATTGTCTTATCGTGTTCTTCCAAAATATGTCGAACCTGTTGACACGCCGCCGTGCCCGATTCGTTTTGTTTATGATATTCGGTGCACGCGGTCACACGCTCGGAATTACTCGCGTTGTAAGTTCTTTGAATATTCCTCATAGAGAGGTAAAAATTTTTCATTATCAATGTATGTACACAATAAGTTTACATTTTAATTTGTCAATTTATTTCACATTTGACCGCGTACTTGATAGTTTGAAAAACTATTTTCACGACAATTTCGTCGAAAGAGACACTCTGTGAAACAATTTGCATAAAAAGTAAAAAATATGTACGGGAACAAAAAATGTTCCCAGTTATTGACCTTGCTCGTGACCTCTATTGTAATTACGGCACATTGTGCGCTTTTCAAGGATATTGAATTACCTGCCTGATCGATGAAGGTCTCTCGGAGCGCGTTCTTTAGCTTCGCTTCCTCCCTCCGTCTCTCGCTTCTCTGATATTCGCGGTTTATCAAAAAATTCCATTGCGTATTGTTCTTTTCTCTCTCTCTCTCTCTCTCTTCGCGCAATTTAGCGCTTTTCCTCGTTTTTCTCTGTCTCGCTTTCAGCAATCGAATCGACAATGTGCGCGAATTATTGCGACGTTAGAAACACGTTCTGAATCATTTGTTAAATTGAATATTTTTATGAGCCGCGAAATGGTAGCGGAATTAAAAGGAAAAATAAAAAATTCTTTTACGCGGAATCAGAATTCTTTTGCGCGGAAAGAATTCCGCGTGTTCACACCTTCTTTTTTCGCGGTACTTAATTCGTCATTCGGGAACAGAACGAATAGCCAATGAGAATAACTTTTACAGCGGTTTCAACCGCTTCTTTTCGTCTCGTGTCGAGCTTTTGACTGACGAGATTGATTTATGCGGTTAGCGGACTGTGTTTTCGTGACTCGAATGAGCATAGCAAAGAATAATAATCGCGAATGCGAGAGATACAACTCGGGATACGCAATCTTCGTCGCTTATTTTCTCGACGATTCTTCCTACAGAATTCTAAGATGCTATTTTTAATCTTGATCCTAATTCTGAGCCGTTTTTCTAGCATCCAAAAAGTGAACCTTGAATGTGACGCATTTTTTTTTATTTTAAAATATTCAGAGAAAGTTGCAAAAATTTTCTTTTTTCCACTATCCATCAATATGTTCTGTTGTTTTTTAAATAGGAAAAATTTGTTTGACTGATTTGTCAAAAGGTGTTGGATGGAAAAAAGATTCAGAATTAGGATTAAGTTGTATTTTTTACCAGGTAATGTTTTTTATTTTGTTTATATTGTTTAAACTCTCAGATCGAAGAAGAGAAGTATCAATCACAAAGTTCGAGCGTGTAAATCGGAGCATCAAAATTGTTTATTAAACAATCACTCGTGACATTGCGTCACGTCGATCTCACGGACCGATCAGCATATCGATCCTGGTTTTTATTGCTGTCGAGTATTGATGTCGTTTACAAACGTTACGTTATCAGAATCACAAAATACACACAGACGAGATAAAAACAGCGCAACACTGTATAGGGTGATAAAATGCGCCGTTTATACGTCTCTATTGCCGATACAAAGACTCTTTTGTATGATATTTTCGATAACATTAGTATTTTTCTCTGCCTTCACGCGTATAATGTCAAAAAGGTATAGAAGTTTATACGTCGTATCGTGTACATTTTTATTTCACAATTGTTTTATAAAACAAGCGCTTTGTGATTTCGCGCGTATTACGTAAATATTGAATTTTTATCAAAATTATTAACGTGGCTATCGAAAATTAATTAAATACGGATTATTAAATAACTATTTAATTTTTGCGATTTGCGTAATGCGATGTATTTTCTCTTAAAACAAATATTACATACGCAATGAGTTTTTTTTTTTTTTTTCGATTATTTTGAGCCAAATCGCGCGAACCAATTTCGCACGGACATGAAAACAAAATTACACCCAAAATTATCCTCACTTTCTCTGTGTAATTATCATTACTTCTCCGCGGCTTTATCGATTTTCCCGCAACGTGGCGTGCATAATGCTATCGTCTTTCCGCAAACCCTCGATAAAAGCCTCCTTGCGAGATTAAAGGATTAATTGAGTATTTTCCGCATTAAGGGCTTGGTTCGTTTTTCCTTCGACAACACTCGACCGTGCCCTCGATTGTCTCGGGTTTACATTCGGGAACGGAATTCCCGGACTTTTTTGTCATTCTTTCTCCTTTCGGAGCCGCCTTGAATCCTGAAACAATATTCCTGTCAACGGGAGGGAAAGATCTCTCGTCTTTTCCGTCCGGTTTTCTCTCCCCTCTCCCCCCGGGAAGGCCTTTATCGCGAATGTTTACAGGGTTTATCTTCTCACCCTCAGCCGAAGTGCCGCCGGAGTCACTTTACGCTCGCAACCCTCGATAATGTACCGGGTATGCACGCGTACGTGCACCCTTCGTGGAGCGCGAGATTTTTCGTGGGGTGTCGCGGCGAGTTTTAATCTCTTCGAGGTCTCTCTCTCTCTCTCTCTCTCTTTTTCTCTCGGAATGCGCAAGCCGGCTAAAAGGTTTCCTTTGAAGAGAACGCGCGCGCTCTTTTTCAGAGAAAATCCATTTGCCGAAAGAATTTTCGGTTCTCTCCTCGGTGGAGAGATGGAAAAAAAAAGAGCAACTTGACGGATTGTGAAAGAATTTTTTATTATGCAAAAAAACAAAAAAAAAGAAAAAAGACGGTTATAACTCTTCAAAGTCGAGTCGCGAAGCTGCAAAATTAATTGTCGTGATGAAGCAATTTCCGAAATTAAAAAATTAAAACCTCCCTTGCTGAATTTCAATTTTCAACGAAACACGCGAAAGAAATAATTTTCGACGTTACATTGCGTTCATTTGCGTCTGATTTATTGTTGTTGGTTTAAAAATTCGTTCGTGCCCGGGACGTGCGTATGTAATTTACTCTGAAACCGCTAATTACCGCAAGTATGTAATTTACACGTCGCGAGGATAGAAGTAGTTGTAGTTGTTGTTCTTCTGGAAAATATATATATAGACGACGAAGATAAAGAAATAAAGGGTCGTTCGTTCTGCGCGTGCCTTCACTGCTTTTTAGGGCTCTTTCCCTTTTCTTCTCTTCCCGTGACGTACAGGTGCAACCCTCATGTTTCGGCGGTATGCACGCGATGCCGACATTAATTTCACGTCGCACGCGTGCCGCGATAACTTCTGTTGACGTACTCTCGCCGCGGCGGAGTACTTTTCGCAACTCGCCTCTTTCTCGCCCCTTGCGTGCACGGTTTCCATATTTTTTCTTTAATCGTGTCATTTAGGTAAGCGAGTTATAATTCGCCATGCGTCTTCATGAACTTGTCGCTAGGAAAAATCCGCCGATACGATCGGCGTTTCGAGAAATTGCGAATTTTTACACGTTTCGCTTAATTTCGTCCCGTTCTCACTCGTGTCTCATACATCACGCGTGAATGAAAAAACCACAAGTGCGCACGCACACGCACAAAGTGAGACTTTATTTTCGTTTTCGTTAGTTTTCGTTTAAAGATCGTGAATCGCTAACTTCAAAGTATTCGAACTCTGCGTTTGAAGAAGCGGATAAATAAAATGTTCCGGGAATGGTTTTCCTCACAGAGTTTTGCTACCCACGCAACAGAAATGCCGCTTCGGGAATTTATTGCAGCATATAGCTGCGGGATTTATGGAAAGATTCAAAACTTGCGATGCGATAAATTTTCGATTTCTTGTTCTTTTTTCTTCCGCGAGAGATTGAACTGGTTTGATGAGTCGTGTGAGAGAAATCTGACTTTTGGGCGATTTACGAGTGAAGTTAAGAAAATGTATACGGACATTAACTGACCGTAGCGTAAATTGTGGCATTTTTCTGTAGCCGCCGCGAGCGCGTCATCGCGTTGCGGACAATTAAATTTGGTTTGTTTCCAAAATTTCATTTTGCAAAAGTTATCGCGCGTCGCGGCGGCAAACTCTCTCATCCGAATCACTTCTGCTCTCGTCGACTCGCGGTAATTTGGTAACTTTGCGAATGCTGCTCTCGCGAAGTTTGCACACTCGCGGAGCGGCTTGGCATTGAATTTATACAATGCGCACGGCCGCGCGTCGCGCGCGCTCCATAATGATGCACCTCATTCTGCGAAATTACCGTCGGATAGGGGTTGTTCGCGACGGCGAATACGAGAGGAGGGAGAAGAGGTGAGGCGCAATTATTATGCACCCGCGCCGATGCTACACTCGACGAACGTTTGTCCCAATGAAAATGGAATATGATTATCGGGCCGCCGCTGGCTGTGCGCGGCAGAATTCTGCAACGATCTTTTTGTCTCTTCGCGAGAGAGAGGTGTGTTTCCGTTGAAATTGCGGAAACGCGCGGCGCATAAGCGCGGTGTGTATTCATAATATTATAACACCGGCTTACATTTCCGCAATTTTATTAGCGTGAGTGTACAATAACGTCGTTGATAAAATTTTCGTGAATTTAATTTAACGATATCCGTTAAACCTTTTAAACTTTGGACGCGTTGCTATTGAGTGGAAAAATAAACAAATACAGCGCGTGTATAAATTATTATTTATTGTTTAGAGAAGACAGAAAAAAGAGATCGAAGAAAATGTATTTTTTGAATAAAATCTCTTTGAAGATTTTGTTTTTTTTTTTTTTTTTTTTTAAATTAACCGAAAGAGATCTTTGACGAGCAAAAGCAGATGGCAAAAGTGAATTTAAATTCACTGCAAAATTCAAGACTCGTCAAAGACTTTTTTTTTTCATCAATTTATTATAGTAGTGAGAGCTTCTCGCATTTTAGTTTTTGATGTAACTTTTTTTTAAAGAAATGCACACGGAATTTCTGAACAAGTAGGACGCGCACATCGAAATCGGATTTATTTAACAAATATACGAAATTAGCAAACCTTCTCGAAAAAAGCAGCATTTGTGTGTTTTTTTCTCGCGGAAGAGTTAAAAATCTCCAGATTTCTCGCGGGCGTTTAAACCCCCCGTATGTCGATTCATCGACAAGTTTCCACAGCTGCCGCGTCCAGAAGGCGCTCGTCTAAATTTACTCCAATGGACCGCCTCTCTTTCGCGTCTTTCTTCCTCCTCTCTTCTCACGTTATTTTCATCCGTTTCTCTCTTCCGGTGCTCCTGTCTTTCCGGTTTCGACGCCCTTAACGATGCTCTCACGGAAGTTCGTTAATGCATGTACCGGGTCCTATTATTAGATCGTGTCTCTCTCTCTCTCTTTCTCTCTCTCGCGTTTGTGTTTGCTCTTCTTTTCGTTCGTCGATTCACGATGCACGATTATCGATTTTTTCTTTTTTTCTTTGTCGTTCCTCGTTGCCTCTCGCGGATCGATCGATCTTCGCGCACGCGAGTCACGAATTTGCGTCGTGCCTCCCGCGATTCGAGCTCCTCGCTGTGCGCCTCGTGAAAACGATCGATAACACAATGCCTCGCTCAAAGAGAAAGGAGACGTCGGGACGAGAGGGAACGAGAAGAGAAGCGAGGATCGTTCTATCTTATTCCATTGAAGGCAAGTTTGCGCGAGTCGTTGAAAGAGAAGTGGATAAAGTAAACACACAAGACTTTGAGAGAACGCACATTACGTGGGAGGATAATGAAAGAAATAGAGTTGACCTATAGCTTGGTCATATATTGAGCCATCCTGGGAATGTCTCACTTATCTTTGAAAAGTATAAAAGTATAACGATATTTTGTCTTATCTATTGCTTAGTGCATTTTTGCCCCAATACTTCATATATTACAAAAGTCTGTGTGTAGGCGAGTCAAGATGCAAAGAATTTTAATTTTAAATAGCATTTACGATATATATAGTTTAATAGAAAATTTAATATACATGTTAATTTTTGTGAAAATTGTTAAGAGACGAAATAAGATAATTGTTTTAATGGCCGGATAAAGAAATAATTACTTAGACACATAGATATTGATCATAAGTTTTAATGTTTTAAGTAATTTTTATATATTTTTAATTATTACATTATTTATTTTTATTATTTTCTAATTTTATTTGTATATTTCGTTTATTTCTTTAATAAACGTGTGTCCAGCCAATACTTGTCCGATCAGTGGGACATTTACCTTCCAAAAATATATAATATATTTAATAAAAATATTTGGTTTTTGACATTTATTTTACATTTTTACAAAATTGTTTTGCAACATGTACATAGATACGATGCTCGAACGAAGTTCTCTCATTGTCTTAGCGAGCCACTTTTGTAGATTTTTTCGTAACGTTTGACGCAAGCACGGCGGAGTTAGAATCGGCGAAAGTCGAAACAAAAGCCGCGGCGGAGGCAGAGTGCGCTTTATTTTCGCGCGATTTCCTCGTGTGGCGATGATTGCCTCGACCGACGTTTTTGTCTTGTTCGCGATTGTCCGTTGCGATGCAACGACGCGGAAAGGAAGAATCGTTTCTGCGCGGAAACGCCGTCTGAGATAGCAACGCGCGCTGCGCTTCGTCCTGTTATTCCCGTGATAAGGACGAAGGTGCGCGAGCGGACCGCGCGTTTCTCGCAATTATTATCGCATTTGCTGCTCGTCTGTCGTTATTCGAGACGTCGTCGTAGTTTGTTCGGAAGCTCGGTGATAGCGAAGACCACGAAGACAGATTGACATCAAATCGATGCTCATTTCAAGTTTGAATCGTGAAGCGGTAATAGAAACTTCCGCAATGTAACAAAAACAATGCGAAGGTCTGTAGAAATTAACTCTGATTCCAAACCATTTTTTTTTTTTTTTTAACATTCTAAAAGTGGGTTTGATTTATTTTATTTGATTTTAATGTATTTAAAATTATTTAAATTTGATTTTATTATATTTAAACAATTTTACGTGCAACAATTCTGACATCTTTCAAGGTTCCCCTAGTATGTTCTGCTATTTAACGAAAAAAACAATTGTTTTGAACAATTTAACGATTGTTAAAGAGAGTTTCGAAAACGCTAAAAAGACTCAAATGTTCAGAATTTTTTAAATATATTTTTTTTAAACATTTGAAGTTAACTGATTTTTAATTTGCTTTTCAAATTCTTTGCGTGGTACGTGAGTCTTTCGTAGCTTTCTCAATGTCTTTTGTAATGAACGGAAATGGGCTTGACACCCTCGGGCTTCACCCACGTGTCCTTCCTTAGGTATCTGTCAACGTGATGAAACAGAAACATCTTCAAGTAGGCTGCGCTCGCGAATATTATTATATTAATAAGTAACGGCCGTACTGACGCAAACGATAATATTTCGCTAATTGTCGAGAGAAAAATGTTCGTTGCTACGATTATATATTTAATTTTAATTACATTACGATACTAAAATTTTTTTTTTCCATTTTGTGCGAGCGAAAAATACGACATTCTGAATAATTCAAACAAATTTAATGAATGCGAGCGCACACGGTTTTCGCATCCGAATGTACGGGGATGTGCATTTTGCGAAGGCTATTAAGCCATTTAATTCCAGGCCGCGCATCGACATCTCGACGCTTTCGCGCGGTGTCTTTCGCTTTTATATTCGCTTTTATATCGACGACAGCTCGTTAATTAAACTTAATTTGATACTGCGATATTTTAATTATCGGCAGTGGCTGGTCGATAAGATTCCTCGTCCGCGTCGCTGCGCATTTTTCTGTCATAGTTCTTTCCGTTTCGGAAAAAAAAAATTGAAAATTGACCGAAGATAATTAGAAACTCTTCGAAAAGATATTCCAGTCGTTACAAGTGTGTTTTACACACCGACATTGAATGCGAATGTTTTTTTCACGTGTTAATTAATTGTTTTATATAACTAATATCATTATATATAATTAATTTTATCATTTTATCATTTCAACAGTTTTCTTCCGCTGAAAAAAAAAACGATATTATACGTTCACGATTTTTTTTATTGAAAAAATTTAGAAACTTTCTTTACGTCTTTTCTCGCGTAATATAACGTCCCAGGTGAAGGAACGGTTTACAACCTTTTTTTTTTTACTACATCTTAATACAAACGGCTCTCCCGATAAGGAAACGCAAGGGCGGAACTCACGTGCCTACACGCATCCGTGTTCGCGTAGGTGTGGCGTACAGGTAGATTCATGAACTGTTATTACGACGTTACGAGAGAAATATCTTACATTCAGAGTAACGTCGCGCCGCACAATTTATGGAAACGCGGGTCGAAGTTCGTAAACGTTCGTACGACATTAGGAGCTGACCACGTAACAAGTCGTAAATCCTAGACAAGTCCGGCACTGTTTATATTTTAAGCTGGGGGTATGCACAATAACTGTTTCCGTGGGTTTTATTCCGACTTTAATGCATCCGCTTTTACACGCAATAAAAGTTAAACTAATAAAACCGCAGTAATGAGAGATATTTTAAGTTAATGAAAAACAAAAACAAAAAAAAAATCTTTTCGAGGCAAATCTTTGAAATATTTTATAATTTATTTCATCGTTAAAAAAAACTCATTCAAAATTTAAAACTTACTTCGTATTTAAAAAAATAAAATTTTCCTTCTGATACGATACAAAATATGAGTTTATTAATAATCGTGAAGCGCGCACATACACGCTCGCCGTAATCATTCGTTATCGCCTTTCCGGTCGCCATGTGACGTACTTACGTGTTGTATTTCTATTCTGGAACAAAAAAAGCAACATTAACACTGATATAATGACTCACAATCAGAGGAGAGTAGATCGAGAGAGATGCGAGGAAAAGGAAACGCGTGTCTCTTTCTCTCTCTTTTTCTCTCCTCGTTCACGGGAAGAAGGGGGACCATTATCGAGCTTAATTAAAACGATGCTACCGCAAAATCGCGATCGAGCGCGCTCCGCGTTTCGAGTGCCTTCTTCCCTTTCGACCAATTACGTAGCTACGAGCTCTTGAGACGACGAGCATAAGGGCAGAGAGAAGGGTTTTCGTACGCGATCAATATTTTATTCTTTGAGGGACAACTGTGCTTCCGGGTGATTTAACCTTACAAGGATCGTGCTCTTATAAGTTTTGGCAGTTTGTTTTATTCGTCTTTTCTTCTTTTGCATTAGTTAAAGTTTTGTTTTGAGTTTAAAAAAACAAGGATGGTTTAAGAAACAGGGACATCTGAAAACTGGCTGGTAATTTTCCGTGAGAAGATCTGCGATCCGACGCGTTAATTACATGGCAATAGCTCGCGCGACAATTAACGGATCTAACCGGGATCGGAAAGATCTGTCCGGGAACGCGACCGGGAAGGGCTAAAGTTGCGCCGAGTGATGTTTTATCAATTGGGAAGATCAGTCCGAATGGCTGTGAGATTAACCCCTTAATCTTTTTTAGCTGTCATCTCGTCCCATAATCTCCGACAGCTACATCCACATCTAGTGTTTCTTTCACGAGGAACAAGATGTATTTTATTGAATTTAATACTATTCGAAATTTCTTAATAATAATACTATTTTACCTTGTAAAAAAGCGCAGTAAATTTACAAATTTATCATTGAAAAGTTTTTCGACCATGTCTCTCTTCAAGTCGGAAAAAAGAGAAGTTCAAAGTTAATGTAAGTCACTTGATTTTTTTTTCAAGTTATGTAAAATTGTTTTTTGTTAAATAAACAACAGAACATTTTAGCAAATACTTGAAAGAAAGTGCCAGAATTGTTGCAAAATGTGTTTAATGTATTTTAAAATCAAATTTGTCAAATTCACGGTTTATTTTTCGGTTTATTATTCCCTCGCCAAAAAAAAAAAAAAAAAACGGTTCAGGTTAACTCAGAGAAGCTTCTGATCTTTGTCATTTGACAATTATTTGTAGTAGCGGCAGCAAAAGCGATAGATTTCTTATCGGCCGGAAAAATATTGGCTCACAGTTAGTAGGTGAGCCGCGCGCGATACATCGTTGACTTATAATCGACTCCCCTTTGTTAGTCGACGTAGTAGTGTGTTGCAAGAACGGCGGAATGCAAACATCACGACGACGCCCTCGAGCGAGCGGTGCAACTGCACGCGTCTTGAACACAGGCTGCGCTTTTAAGTTCGCGCGCTTCTTTCTCGAACTCGTTAGCGATAAGTGACAAAATTCGCGCACAATTCGGTCGTTGAACTCGCACGTTGAAATCAAAAAATCTCTGTCGGGCTGAACTTTTTCATTTTTTGAACGATTGTAATTATTGTCGGAAATGCCGCGAAAAAAATTCAAAAGCAAATTTTTTTACCGAGAGGAGTAAGTAAGAGCCACTCTGTTGGTGCAACTTCATAGGTGAAGGCCGTTATCTACGTTATATTCATACTTATGTCACGCGCAAAGAGCCCACTTTTGCGAAAATACCGGAGGAGCAAAGCCGCCATCCCCCGTGCCGGACTTGCATCTGCATTTCAAAGGACCGAGAGGGGAAGTTGATTCGGACGAGCGATGACTACGTATGCGCGCGCTACGTGTACACGTGTAACTTGAGACGATTGATGTTTCTGCTGCAGCATGCTTTAGCAGCTGACGGAATAATATGGTAGAGTTAATATTCGTAAAACGCGTATGCATCTCGACGACGTGCGTACTTACAAACGTGTTATTTGTCCGCCGACATTGTTTACCCACTCGTTTCGGCGAAAGTTTCGTCGTAGTTATAAGTAATACAGAGTTGTGAGAAAATATTTCTTCTAATGCATTTAGTGTGACTCATGCATATTGGATGGGATTATTTGCTTTTGGACGATCTCCGCGTAAGATACATGAGATAAAAGAGGAGTTTCTCAAACACACATTACGCGGTTGAGCAAAAATCTCCGGTATTGCGCAAATATTTTCAAATAAATGGCACGCACAAATTTGAACTTGATCATTTATCAGCGAGGTGCTAATACGAACGGGAATATTCGACGACGGAGTCGCGCGACAGAGAGAAAACGAATTGACGTTAAGGAAAATACGCGGCTCTCTCGCTCTATCTGTCTCGCACTTGATTAATAAAGTTTCCTCTCCCCCTCCGACGAAATATGTGGTATTACATATCGCGCGCGTTCTTCATCATCGTGACGTGGTTGCGAATTTGCAGCGATTTTGAAGGATGGCAATTAAAAGTTCTTTCGCGCGCGTAATTTTGACGCGTACATTTTCGACGATATCGCAATTTGTTTTTTTTATTCGCTCAGCGAAAACGGAAAGTGCGATAAAATCGATCGAATTGAATGAAACAATTTATTTATTTATTTATTTATTTATTTTCTAACGGACAGAATTGATTTGAGCGCCGCTTTTATCGAGTTTTGTTTTGTTTTGTTTTTTTTTTTTTTTTGATTCGATCGCGCGCGCCGAGCGTATTGTTTGCCGCTCGTACACATAGTCAGCTGTGCGTGGGAATTGCCGTGTTGTAGGCGAAATTGATGTTCCACACGCGTAAGCGCGAAACTACGTGAGCTCGCGCCGGAGAATTCAAATTAAGATTGTGCTCTTTGACGCGAGAGCTCGTCAGCGACCGAGACAGAGACTGCATTTGCATTTATAGACTCACGGGGAAAGATCACGGCTGCAAACACTAATGGGAACAAAATGTCGTGAGACGAAACGATATCGCTTCGAAATTAACACAATTAACCTTACGACGAATCGTTAATTTGTATTTCGGTTGTGGACGTGTGGCGATTTCGCAAATTTCGGTGTTTTAATTCGCGCGTTGATTGAAATTAAAGTGCGGTCGCGTTAAATTGATGAGAGAAACATATAGTAGGAAGATATTTCACGAAAATGTTTGTACGGTCGAAAATCTCCTTGTTGACTCGGTTATTTATCAGATTTATTTATTTATTTATTTTGTTTTTAGAAAATCTCTTTAAATCGAAGAAAAATAAAAGAATAAAATCGAGTATTTTTCGAGAATATCAGTTCGCCTTTATGTGAGCTTCTTTAGGAGCACATTTATCAGACTCTCTATATCTATAATGTAATAAAGATAATAAATTCCAACTGGTTTATACGTCGGGTTATTACGTCGGGACATTATTATATGACTCTGCTGCTTCTCTTTTATAAGAATTTATTACTAGAGTGGCCAAAAAGTAAATATTCCTGTAATAAAAAAAAAAAAATTTTTATTTCGGCCACGCTAGCAATATATTTTTGTTTGTAATAAAAGAAAATTAAAAGAAATGTTTTATAATAAAAATTCCGTCTCTCGCAAGTTATCTTTTTTTAAAAAGAGAATAAATTCCAATTCGCGCTCTTTAAACGACGGCGACATCGATTTACAGATTGGAAAGTGTCTTCGTACGTGAAGTGTAAGAGTCGATTCGCACTTGATAAATACGTTAACTTTCTCCTGGTAATCGTCACCGCAGCGATATCCAAGCAAGCTACTCGATAAATAACCGATAATTAACATTATGTCTCCGGACTTCTTTGAAGTCATATCCATCCGCAGAAACGTAATGTCGCGTATCCGGCATGCGACACACGGAGGTTATTACGGTTACTGTTTTATTGTTCTTTTTTTTTCTTTTTTTTTATCGAGACAAGACAGGGAATATTGCAACCGAATATTGAGCATATTTAGAAAGCAATTATAAAACGTCGTTCGTGAATTATAATTAAGCGCAACGTGTTAAATTGAAGCGGTGATTAAATATCACAGGCGACAAACGTGCGTGTGTTTCGCGCATTTGTTAAACGGGTCAGCTGCAAAATTACGTTTGCTGCGCCGATATGCAATGTCAATCGACATTATCGGATTTTCGACGATGATTTGTTTATCGTATCTGTTTGTGTTAAACCTGATGATTCTTTCGAAAGAGATCGACTTGTTAGACGCTTTCTCGCGATTTATTCGACACGTGCAAATATAATCGGTCCGCAACGAGAGCGAACGCATAACGACTTAGTAATCACAGAAACTTGTCTCAAGATAGTTCCAAGTCCCTCTTCTCTACTCGCGTAATCTGACAAAATTGAGATTCGAATTACTTGAGGAATACGCGCGTGAAACTGCTAGCAATTAATCGATAATTATGTTTATTAACAAAAAAAATAGTTAAAATAATTAAAATAAATAAAATGTCGCAATTTTCTTTCAATTTTCGACTGAAAGAGATGACGTAAAATATTTTTTTTCTCTTTCGAAAAATTGATATCGCCGCCGTTCGAAAATTAGTCGAACGAATCTCGGCAAATGTAGCGTTTGAGAAGACGGAGATTTATAAAACCCGACTCGCCAAACATCCGGGAGCTTGCGCGCGGAAAATTCTCGGAAGCTTATAATCTCGCGTTGCAGCCGTATATATTTCGAGCACGGGAAAGGCAACTGATATCGCGCGGTGCAAGCAGTCGCGGAGGTGACAGACGGATCACAGCAGCAGCAGCCGACAATGTGCACATAGCGGCAGCAATTGCCTTATACCCGCTCTCGCGTTTGTTTGCTTTCTTTGCGCAGCGAGCTGCTGCGGCTAACCGAGACGATCGCACTTAATAATTCAGTTCTGATTATTATGAGCACATTGCCGTGCGCACACGCGCCGGTAAACAGCAGCCCTCGATATGCTTATCTCAATAAGCACGGGGGAAAATTAAGTGCGCGTGTCGTCTAACAGGCGCGCGGTACGATATACGATCTCAGAATTTCTAGAAAGCGCTCTGTGACATTTCTAAACGTACAAAAATAATGAGGTCAAGAAAGCATTTAGCAGGATAGCGGTCGTTTCTAGGAAATGGAAAATTGAATAAACGATGGAACGATTAGAAAGAGAAATTGTGTATTTAGATAATTGTGTATCTATTGTATCTAGATTATTTATGCTCGTAGTATTAATTTCTGATTTCTCGAAGTGTGTTTTTTTTTGACACCTTAAAATTGAATGCGTGAGTCTGACGCATTTTATTTCAAAATATTAAAAATTTTGCAAAACTTCCGGCATTTCTTTTCAAGCGTCTTGAATAATTTGTTGTTTATTTAATAAAAAAACAATTTTACACGTTTTTATTTTTTTTTGAAGAGAGTTTGGAAAGTTGCCGGACAAAAAGGATTGAAAAATTCAGAATTAGGATTAAGTTTATTAATAATTGTAGTTAAAGAAATAATATAAATATGTGGATATGTGCGCGCGCATATATATATATAATTTGTGAATTTTGCACGTTTGAAAGAAGATTCTCATTACTCTCATTAAAGTAAATTCAGACGAGCATAATATTTAATCTTCGTGATCGTACACAGCAATCGATTGTTTTCTGTGTATTGCACACACACTCATATATGTTATACGTACACATCGTAAAGAAGAGATTTACAATTGGCGATGTGCATACTGTCCCACGATAATAAGCGCTTCGTTATCGGCTGAATTGGAGCCGTGACGACGATTCGCTTCGTCGTTACTTGGCTCCCGCTTCGTTCCTGGTGAAAAGGTCAATAGCGTGGTGTTACATACTTGTCACGCCGCCGGCGGGTTAAGTATCTATTGATTGTGAGATTCCTGATCGATAAAAAAAGATAAAAAAAAAAAAAAAAAAATCGTTGCGACGATCTTTTCTCACTGATCTTTCCTGAAACTAGAACTAAAATAACGCGGAAACCAATTGTAAACCCGTAACGTTACACTTTCGTATTCGGTTTTAATTAACAAGAGAAAATTAATTAACAAGAGGAATCTTGAGCGTCTGTTGTCGCGTAATTACATCCCATTGTTTTTTTTTTTTGTTTTTTTTTATTATACTTTTATTTTTATTTGTTTTTCTATATTTTTATTTATATTTCAATTTTATACGGAAACCATCAAAATCTTGATCGAAATTTTCGCGACGTTCTGGCGCTTTGACACGTTAGTTGTGTATTGAAGTTTATTTCAGTTCGAAATAAACGAGGGTTTTAGTTTCCGAATATAGACGCGCGCGGGATGTGGTAGGTAGAACTATTACCTGATGGTTGAAGAGGAAAAAAAAAATGCAGGAACACACGTACATCTATTTCCGCGGGGATCAGTTTTTCGAGTACGTGCTTATCCTTTTCCAGATGCGAAATTGGTTGCATGCTATTCCCCACGGAAAGTAGCTCGTCATTTCGCCGAGCATCCACTCCGGAGATCGCAACTATTTTCGACGCTTAAGGGAAAGAAATTCAAAATCCACTAGACAATTTTTTGTTTTACGCATTACGCGATGAAAAATATTTTCGTAAGAAAAATAAAATTTTCTCTCAGATCGCGTGCGAACGTGTGTGTGTATATACATATAAAATAAATTCAGGTTGTTCGCGCCTGTTTAATTTACAAAAGTATAAAATCGAACACCCCTGTGTGTTTTCAAAATTAGAAATCTTGGCTTTCTGCCAGGTTTAGCGCAGCGATCACGCGCGACACGCGCACGAGTCATTCCGGTCTTATTTTTGACAGGATGCGGTGGAAGACGTAGGCTCGACCCTGGCAGAACGATTGCGCGGCGCCTACGTGAATCAGGCGCGCATTTTACTTCGACTCTTAAGGTGAGACCATTCATCAGATTTAAAATCCAAATTTCATTATTATTTTTGTAATAAATATTGGCCGAAGAGAGAGAAGACGCCAGTATGGTGATCAGAACATTTTCTATTTTTTCGAGATTTGCTTATCGCAATCGAAACAAATATTTTACAATGTGCAATGTGTGTAGTTTAAATCGTCAAACTTCACCTTCGAGAGTCGACGTACGTAGTCGACCGGTTTTGATTCGCGCTCGTGTCGGGTTTATCGTCCGTTCGCGGCTGATAAACTTCACCCGACCGCTTTCCGCAGTGTGTCTCTGCTTATCTCGCGCACTTGCAACTGCAGTTGCTGTGCACCGACTGAGTCTTGTCGTAGGTAGATAGTTGCGCCGATTCCTTGTTTAGAATCGCGCTCCCGTTTTCTCCCGCGATATGCTGTGTGTATCGCTCGCGTTTTGTTTCTCAAGCGAATGTGGACAAACCGATCGGATCGTTGATTTTACAACAATAAATAATGCATATCGGATATGTATTAATTATGCCGTTTGATCTGGCGAGATTAATGAAGTGAATTAAATGGAAAATCTGCGCCACGAGCGCGGTAATATGTGAATGAATTAATGAGCGCGTGTAACCTCGGACAGTCGGAATTTGCAATTCCCGCGATCTTGATCGAGCTTTCGCATTTCCGATAGCGCGCGCAATCGTCGGCGAGAAAAAAAGTGTTCTCGGTGGAAATAACGAGAATTGTCGAAATATACATTTAAAGCGTTTTACATGCAAAACTTCTGATAAACGCGCGATTGCTTGCTGAAATCGATCGATCTGTCATTCGAACACACGATGTGGTGAGGAAAAAGACGAGATAGCTCGTGAACAATCGGTTGATTAAATCAATCGGTTGATTAAAATTAACTGGCGATGAGAAAAATTCCGCAAAGTTTTATTCCGCGCAGTTCAACGAGCAGAGAGATTCGCAATCGGGCGGGTTATTTGTCGCGTTGGCGGAAGCTCGCTCGGCGATCATTGTGTGTGTGTGTGTGTGTGTGTGTGTATCGCTCGCGCACGATCGATCTCACGTCGCTAATCTCTCGCTACATTCGCGCGCGCGATACACTCGTGGCTGGCGCGATTTGCGTGGGAATCCGATTACGGCGTTTACATCGCGTGCGCGATCGATGCACTTGGAGTGCAGTTACGTGCATAACGGTCTTTCTCTCTCTCTCTCTCCCCTATCCTGCGCTTTCCCTCTCTCTTTTATGTAATACGCGCCTATTTATCTCTTTCTCTTTCGGGTTGTCTCTTCCTCGTTCTTCTCTGTTCTTCCGCTCCGGATCGCCGCAGGTTATTCGCGAAAGATCGTTTCTTGCGAATCCGTCCGTGCGTAAACGCTCGCGTTAGGTTAGGTTGAAGATCGACAATTTTTCTTCATCTTATGCGATCCTGAAACTCTTTTATACGTCTTCTGATGTACGTCTTCGTCGGCTTGCGACAATAACCCACATCGCGTCGAAAAGATCGATCTTTCTTCCGCTTGAAATGATATTAGCGCGCAATCTCTCCGCGCGTAATTTATTTCCGTACTTTTGTTTAGTATCTTTTAAACCTCTTTTAAGAAAAATTGTTTAAAAGTAAATAAAAAATAAATAATTATTGAAACTATTTTCCTCGGTAAATATTTGACAGACACTCGAGAGAAGATGTGTCAGAATTTTTGCACGAAGGTCTTTGAATATTTCAGAATCAAATAAAATTGTCGGACCCACAGTCTCCCTTTTTTTCAAGGGAGTTTTTTTTTCAAAGAGAGAAACGAGGTTCAGTATTATCTTGTTCTCGCGTAAAAAAAAAAAAAAAGGAAGTCACAGGGTTTTCCGCGCGAGAAACTGTGTGGCTGCAAATAATCTTCGCGAGGATACGGTGTTACGTGTGTCTTGGGACTCCTGAAAGGCGCAATGTCGGCCAAATAAGGTCAGGAATGCGCGTCCCAAACATTCGCATTGGGACATTGCGAAAGAACGAGCGGCAGAATTTTCGCGGAAAGAAAAATCTCAGAGGGAGAAAAAGCTTCTTTTTTTTTTTTTTTTTATACAGACGTGTTATGGACTCACAAATGTAACTTGCGCGATTATATTAGAGGAAGAAGCGCGTTCAAACTAAAAAAGAATCATGAACTTAATTCGCGCGCGCTCATTGGTTATTACAACATTGAGCATGTCGGAGAACTCTTCAGCCTGATGCGAATCAGATCTCGGTTCGCTGAATCGCGTTAGATAAAACGCCACAGTAGTAGACTCGAGAACTCGCGCGTTCTCTCGAGTGTAGATCGAATGGCGATTCCATTATCTGGAGAAGAGAGAGAGAGAGAGAGAGAGAGAGAGAGAGAGAATGAATGTGCGTGTATATATACGGCTCTCTGCGCGCGAAGCGGAATTGATGCGCTTCGATAATCGCAGATACATTGAGAGCGCTCGAGTGCATCATCGTGCACATATAGTTTAACGTATACGCGAGCGCATGAAAACACGATCCTGGAGTAATCTCGTCGACGACTACGCCGCGCGGCATCATTTCCGCGACGTGTAATATCAACACAGTCGGATTTCACTTATGCGCGTATATCAAAGCGCGTAAGCCGCGGGACACACCCGCACGTGTGATCGCACACAATCGTGCCTCTCGCATTGTCGTCTAAAGATTGCGATTTTTTTTTTTTTTAATATACAAATTGTGACAAACGGCTCTGTATTAAATATTATATTTGTTCGTACAAGAGAAATAACACGATTGATAAGTGTTCGAAACAACGCAGAGCGTTAACAGCGCTGTTTTGTCGTTGACACAGTTTCATCCTTTCCTCCAGAAGGACGAACGTCAAACGCCGTCGGCTCGTTATCGCGCGCGGTGTTTGTGTGACAGCTCGCCACAGCCATTTGCGACATCGATGACTTCAATTTCTTCTATCAATTGCGCGTACGTTTCGCGATAACTTGTCACGTCGAACAGACATCGAAAGAAGAAAAAAAAATTCTCGCACGGCGCGACGCGTATATCGATTACTCTTCCATGTTCCGCGGAAAAACCTCAAGCGAGCAATACACGTATCCTCGGATTAGAAAGTCCCTGATCTCAAAAGGTTTTCATATCCTGAATTGGGGTGAGGAAAGGTCAGTGGTCTTGGCCGAGGAGTTTTCTACCGCGGCTATGACTTTGTGGCTGCGTTCAGAGCCGCCTCGTCACGCAACACGGGCATTCGTGCAAACGCACCGCATGCGGCGAACGGAAGACCGAGAGACACAGAGGAGAAAAGAGAGAGAGAGAGAGAGAGAGATGGGATGATATCGCGAACGATAGTGGAAACGAGAAAGAGAGAGAGAGAGAGAGAGAGAGAGAGAGAGAGAGAGAAAGAGGAGGCGTTCAGGACTACAAACGCCGACTTTACGGACGGACGCTGATGCAGAGCCTAATAGAAATATCGATTTGAGGGTCAACGCACCTCGCATCGATACCTCTGTATACTTCGTGTACAATTCTTCTCGAAGAATACATCGCCGAGACGTTCTTGAGCGTGTCGCGCGCGCGATAAGGACTGAAGAAGTGAGTCTTTCCCTTTCATCTTTCTTTTTGGGATTTTCGTTTCTCGGCTACATATTTTACATTCTTCTCTTTTACTTTCGCGCATTATCAGCAGCGATCCGGAACCGACATAACCATTTCGTAATCTTTTTTCTTTTTTTTTTTGGTGAATGTCCCAGTGAACGAACGAGCACTCACCGGATGATTATTGAAAAAATATAACAAAGTACTTACATGTATATATAGTTAGAAATCAATAATTAAAAATATGCATTAATGAATATTATATAAAAAAAATCTGAATATGAAGAATATGAGAAATATGAGTATTTCGAATATGTAATATAATAATTAAAAATATATTTCAAAAATATTCTTAAAAAAAACATTGAGAATTATTGAAATTAATACCAGAACTACCGACGTTAAATGTACATCCAGTTGTACCACATCCGTCAATCTGACAGATATTTGAAGAAAAAAAAACTGAATGTGCGCTTTATATTAATTTATTTAAAAGTTTTATTGTTGAACAAAAAACAACAACAATTAACTCAAATCATTTATCTTCAATTAAAACAAGAAAACTGAAAAACATTTTCCTGACGAATAGTTCTTATCTATGATAATTATATATTTTTCTAATGAATGTTCGTTGTGGTACATGTTCGGTCATTGGGTCATTCTGTCATTTACGGTTCTTCTCGTCGATTCTCGCTCTGAGACAGTTATTATCAGTAAAAAATAAATGATCGAAGATAGAGCCACGCATCGAGGTCTCTCTCTTCCCGTTAAGATCCATCTCTCGTGTTTGTATCAGAAGTCGACGCTATCTCTTGTCGAAAGCAGGCGGTCTTGCGTAGGATCCCGGACCGGATATACGACTCTCGTCAAGTCGCGGTAACGCGATCGAAATTCTATATTTAGATGCGGCAAACACACGCGCGCGCGCGCGCGCGCACACACACACACACACACACACACACACACACACACACACGGCGCACATAGCCGAGACGGTAGTCCGCGTATGGCGCAGCTATTCCTGTATTCCACGATATTCTTTTTCGCCCGCGCTTCGCCCATTCGTTTTCTTCTTCGTTTTTCGTCTGCCGAGCGCGCGCTTACCGCCTGGGGTAAAATTCTTTAAGGGATGCGCGAATGCAAAATCGCGTTTGCTCCGCGCGAAACTGAGACCGCGCGCGCTTTGAAATATTTTCTTTATCTCGCGCGGACTTAGCTCCGCAATTAAAGCCGCGACGAGAGTTGACACGTCTCGTCTTTCTTGCGATATTTAATCTTCAAGGATTATTCAACTCACTCATCTACGTATTTCTCTCATTCAAAATTAAAATAAACTTGTTTCTAAAAATCGATTTGAACTTGAATCGAGAAAAATGAATCTCGGTGTGAGTTTTGCGAAATTAAATAGTAATTTCTCGTCTGAATTTCTCGTAAATAGGTAATAGACGTTGAAACGTCAGTGTTCGATAGTCTGACTGTGGACATTCGGTGAAGAGAACCCGCGCAGCAACAAAGTAACCATGTAGACGTGTATACTTTCTTCGTTTCTCCTAGAAATTAATCGCTGACCAGAACGATCCTCTGCCTCGAATAAAGACTCATTCACGATCGGCGGCACGTTTTAACGTCGTTGTATCTCGATTGTCCGTATATAGGATCACCCGCGCGCACGATACGCGGCCCGACAATCACTCATTCACGATCTACCGAGTCTTAGTGCGTGTGTGTGCATATATATATATATATATATATATATATGCACACTTACACATGTGAATATAATATATATTCGTACGTTTATATTTCGTCTGCACGCGATTTCTTACGACCATTTCACATATCCGGTAATTACGGAAGACATTTGTCCCGTCTTTCGGGCTCCGTGAATGTACAAGACGTACCGTTGAAAATTAAATGCAACGTTAAATAACTCGCGCCATTTTGCCAATGAAAGATTCACGGAATATGACGGGCCTACGGTATTTGTATTTTCGACTTTGAATTGTTTTCGCAGCAAAACCTCTAGAATAGTTTTCGATTGCTAACAAAATAATCTGTAAAAGACTTTGACAAATAATGATTTTTTGAATGTTCGAGAGATTTTTCTTTTCCCCTTATCCGATCGGGCTGAACTTTTTCACAGATTATTTTGCCGCAAAAAAAATTCGGAAAACCATTTTTCATACCTTAGACGGGATGGATCGTCTAGGAAATAAATGTGAAATAAAAAGAAAAACTTCATCAATGCGATACGTGATCGTTTCATCGCCGTTGCGTAACTGCTCCACTTATAGAATCTTGCGTGCTCTTCTCGGTAAAAATCTCCTGATGATTCGTTTTTCGCGGAACCGTGTGTGTCGTATTCCGTAAAATCGAGTGTTAGGCACGAAATTGAAAAGTCGCCAATGTTGTGACTTTTCCAGGAAACGCCCATTGGGCGCCTGACTAAATTATTTTTTGAATGAATCACGAAGAGAGAGCGAGATCTATTTTTCAGTCTGACGAGTTTCGAATACGCGCGCCGGAACAATGTTCTTATAAGCTTATTTTTGATGTCTGACTACAAGTTATAAATGTATGTATATAGACATACTATAGTACAAGAGATATAAATTAAATAACATTTATTGCTCCTTGCAATAGTTCAATTTCATATAATGAATGGTTCAGACAATTTTTTTTTCGTCGTAATTATGACAAAACAATTTTATATTTTTAATCTTCAATCGAAACTTGTGTATCTTTTTTGTGTCCTCTCGAAACTCTCTTCGAAAATTACAAAATAATTGCGTAAACCCACTTTTTCGTTAAATAAACAACAGGATAGACACTCGAGAGAAGATATTTTTGCAAAATTTTTCTAATATTGTAAAGTCAAAATGCGATTCAGACCCAAGATTTACTTTTATGTAAAAAAAAAAAGAAACAGTGTAAGATTAGATTTAAAAATATGAAAGTGTGATACAAAGTAGAATTTTATATAATTGTCAAGTTATACGAGCGTCAGCGGATACACAGGAAAGGCGAGCGTACGCAGTCGATATCCGTAACCGGATATCGTGTGCGTTGCATTTTGCGAGCGTGCACTTGCGGTGCAGCACGAGCGTAAACATGACGCGCCGCTATTCGACGTCATCGCCTGGCGAACCGGAACGCGCGATGTGGAACAGTCCTGGCATTCATGCCGATTCCGATGAGCCAGATACCCGCTGACTTATTAACATAGGGAAAATATGAATGAGTCGCGTCTTTCGTACATTTGCACATGCTTAAGAAAAAAAAAAAGCAACTTCTCTGTATCGAGTGTTGCTGTGTGCGTTAAAGAAGCGCGACGATGAGTTTCGCGCCGAAGAATTTCGACGCCGCGAACTTTTCAATATTTAAACGCGATGAAATTGAAGTTTGTACAAAATTGCAAGAAACATCGGACTGGTTATGAAAAGAAGAAACAACGGGTTTTACTTTAATTTGTTAAACTAAATTAACAAGTTAAAATAAATTAGCGTTTCTCGTTTATTGAAAAAAAAAAAAAAAAAAAATACAGCAGTTAATTTTCACAGAATTGTTGAAATCTTGTCTCATTTCGTTTGTCGCGTGAAAGATCTTGACGCGCTAAAAGAGATTCGAAGTCAAGTTTTCGCGGACGGGGACATTTTTATTCTGCTACACTTCCGCGAATCAGTATATTCCTCGTCCTTTTGTTCGTTGTAATTTCTCCTTTCACTTCGCTCGTTCGCTATCTTTCTCTCTCTCTCTCTCTCTCTCTCGTAGCGGGATAAGTTCTTTCTTTCTCGAGATCGTCCTCCGTCGAAGAGAAGAATCATGAAAGCGCGTAACTTCGTTGAAAAAAGAAGACGAGCAAACAAATATGAAGCGCGTCGAGATGAGACAGGAGAGAAAAAACGAGAAACATAAAATGAACCGAAATAGCAAATGCGTAATCCGCATAAAATTAATATTTATTAGCGCCTCAGCCAATGTTTTTTTCTATGAGATCATCGCATGTATGTACCATCCATAACTATTTTGATAAACAATGTTTAAAAGAATATAGTAAGAACTATATATTTACATAATAAAAAAATTACATATGCGTCGTCGTAAATTACTTCTTGATAGAAGAATCTGAAAATTCATGTTTACTTCTTGATAGAAAAAAACTGGAAATTCATGTCTAGTTGCTCGATCTGATCAATATGTTTTTTCTCTAGTTGGAGGCTAGGCTAGGATAGAAGAAAATTAATTTATTACACATTTATTACACAAAACAGAAGAGTACATGCATTTTATATTAAAATGTACATAAAACAATGGAAAAAATAGTTTAGTTAATACTATATGTTACTATAACATGTTTTGTTGATTGATGTTATTATTCTTATTATAATTATTATGTTAGAAATAATAATATGAATTTATTTATAAACTGAACAAATTTCACCATTACTAAAATAAAACAGTAAGAAAAGAGATATAATTACATACTAATTGTAAGACAAACTAAAAGGCACACATATCAATCGGTGCGAAATTATTTGTGTCATTATATGTGAAACTTAACAACTAAACAGAATATCAGATAACAGTTTGACACAATCAAATAATGAAGATAGATTGAGTTACTCTGAACAGAAAAAGTCATTTAGCATTTTGCAACCAAAATTTCGATAATTAAAATTCGCGATAATTATTGAGTTCTATTAACTATTAATAAATGTGATGGTTCGCATTCTGTAAGCGTGTATGATTTTCAATTGTAAAGAAACATAATTTAAATCATGTTTTAGCAAAGAGATGCGAAGCAAACAAGCGCAAACGACGTATGACACAATGTGAAAAAAAATTTCTTGCAATCACCTGATATTCACGGCGATACAACTAAAAACTATATACGTCTTCGACGTCTATACACATCTCAGAATCTACATCATCCAACTGTACGTTTAATGATGCACATTCATTGATTAATAATTCAAAAAATATTGCGCATTTTGGCAGCAAAACTGTAAGTGACTATCCGTTCAGATTGACTCAATCTATCTTCACACTTAGACTGTGTCGGAATTTTTGTGATAATCTGTACATGTACAGTGTGTTTATATTTGGAGATAGATAAATATTTATGTTACGTACATAAATTTTATTCCTCGTGGTTTGCCTTTTTCTGTTTATATGTTTTGTCGTATGCCTTCTTATAAAAGTCATAAAATAAATATAAAAATATTAATAGGTTCAAGATAAATGCGAATGTAAATCTTAATACTTGTGGTGATTGTTCACATTCTGAATCTAGATAAACCTGTAGTACATATACTATAAACCCAACAAACTGCATCTGTAATTTTGTGGAAAAAAACTGAAGTAATAACTATGCGCACTTATAATGATATACAAATACATTATTTAGAGATTATTAGACTGTGTGATTAATACATGTAGAAATTTAACAAAGAAACATTAAAGAAACATCAAAGAAGATTAAGATTAATATTAGAAGATTAAGATTAAATTACGATTCTTTTAAGTAAGTGAACGTAGTAAAAATATCGTGTATATGAAATTCAATTCTAAAATATAATGTACAAATATTTAACGTACCATTTGTATCTTAGTTATATACGGTTTAATAGGAGACATTATTTGTTGCATTTCTGTGTTCCATGCAGCAATGAAATAATATGTGTACATAATTACGTGCACAGAACAATTAATCAAAGAAATCATTGTGTGTCTTGGATCTGTTACATATTTTAACCAATACCACGCAAAAGACACAATAGACACATGATGGTATAGGTGCAACGTGGAGACTTGATTTTGTTTCTTTCTTAATACAAATATACACGTTTCGATATAATCGATCAGTTTTAATATTAATAACCACCATATAGTAGTTATTAGCTAAAATACACAACTTTATATTTGAAACATATCAATTATTACATGTTTACTTTTTTCTTAAAAAAGTATATTTGCGTGTAAAACGCAATTACCACAGTTTCTTTTCTCTCAGTACTATAAGTTTATTAATAATTAACATATAAAAACATACCTTAAAACCATTAGGAGTAGTAGGATCACTGTTATTATTATACTTTAAAGTATAATCGGTAAACCACCCAGCAGATATATGACTTTGTACAAACCATGCATTTGCCAGAATTTGGAATAAGTTATAGAATAAAATAAATGTCCTTAATTTAAAAGATGGTCGATTCTTCATGTAACGTGGACCAGCATAAAGAACAAAATACAAATATGCGGCAGTAATAATTGTTATTATAAATGGAGTTTCTATCAATGGCCACCCACGAGTAACTGGAACTACAAAATTGCAATTTAATTTTTAGAATAAACTTTTATTTATTCCAAAAAACTATTAAACATTCTATACGCATACATATAATGAACAAATATCAAATTATTTTATATCCAAGGCACCGAGCGATAATTATTTTGTACTTCAATAATTCTCTCTCTCTCTCTCTCTCTCTTTTACTACGCCAAGAAATAACTAAAACTTTCTTAAAATATAACTCAGTGAAGTATATTTTTTACAACATACGTGTCAAAATTAAAGTCACCAGCGTTTATGTAAACATTTTTAGAAGACTATGTAGGATATAAACGACAATACACATTGACACAAGTAAAAGAAATAACATAAAATATTTACCAGCTAGTTCCACCATCAAATAATTGTATAATGTTCCGAAATTCATCTTGTGACAAACACACACTGTTCACAATATATGTAACGTATACAAGTATTTTTTTTGAGTAATTTCTGATTGTCTAGTACTTCGTATGTAACTTACAATTAGATAGTTACGAACCGATAGATCAGACAAGTGGACTGATACTGTCGCTAGTCGAATAATCTTTACAGTTTTCTGAGTAATGTAAATTATTTAAACTCGGAATATAAATTATCTGCATAGTAATTGTTTTCTTGTTGATTTACGTAATTAACACACACACACACAACTGTATTGAAAACTTGTATCGTTTGTTGCATTTGTTTTGTAAATAATGTATGACTTCTATGGTAAGTCCGAGTCGGAGATACATACTGATAATTACACTGTACACATTTCGCATCGCACTTTGCTCCACACCAAGGTCATAGCACTACGATATTTTCAAAGAAACAAACTGATCATAGTAAAACAATTTTGTTCTTTACTTTGAATATACATAAACATACTGTATAATCGAAAACATAGTCGTGACTTGCTTTGGTTTCTATTGATTTGAACGATAGGGTCACTTTATTACAACTTTTACGGAAAGAAGAAACGTTTTGACGCATCTCGCTTAAACGACATTTTCCGATCCGATAAAGTTTGAATAATAGCGTAGTAAAACTGACATTGCAATAATTTTCGTTTTGTTACTATAATTTGATGAAAGTAAACTTCTTTAACGGCCTTGTACAAAAAAATTTTGCCGATGTTTTATTGTCAAAAGTCTGACGTTACAACACTCCCATTTACAATCCCGGAATTGCACTTTCTGGCATGACGTAACAATCATCACATACCTCGGATAAGATTTTCAGAGAAAACTATTGTACAGTATACGACGCGGTGTATCGGTGATTATAAACGAAAAATATTTTCTACAGCCAATCAGATTGACGATAATATAAAATGCTTGAAATATGCTTTCTATAATGAATGTATATTGATCGTGGAAGTATGGATCGTGGAATGTATATTGATCGTTAAAGACTGCAAAAAAGTAATGATGCAAGTTTTTAATACAGTTGTGTGTGTGTGCAATGTAATATTTAATTGTCAATTGACAATTGTGTTGAAAACACAACTGTATTGAAAACTTGCATCATTTTTGCACTTTTGCGTAATATATGAATTGTTTTATAGTCGACAGGTTTTTTGTGGTTTTGTAGTTTACAGGTTTGAAATATGTTAGAACATGTTTACGGATTTGACGCGGTACATATTTGTCTCGGGCAATTTTACGTATTTGTTTTTTTTTTGTTTTTGTATTGTTGTTAATTGCTTTTTCGCCGAAAGGTAACGTGGTCTTTTCGAGATTAGGCCGCTGAACAACTTAGAGGTAAATCAAATATAAAAAAACGCAATTATTTCTTAATTCATGTTGAGGTATGCGTCTCTTCTTGCGACACGCAACAACCCGGACGGGATTAATATCTATTTCCGGGCGCGTGTCTCGCGTGCCGAGACAATCGCGTCGCTCCGTGCAAATTGTCTTTAATCGTTCCGCCGACGTGGTGGTAACTCTTCGAAGGTGGTACGAAACCGACGGGTACTATTATTTAGCATCGCCATGGGCAACGACGATACTTATTGAGCGATACACCGTTCGCCGAAGTACAATTCACATATTCCATAAATTTAAAAAAATGTTGTAGCGCCGATGAGAATAGTTATAAATAATCCAGAGCGTAGCATTTGCATTTCGCAGCTGCTATTTCAGCTCGTCGATTCACACGCCGATCAATTTTTTATTTCGGTACTACCGCAGATTTCGACGAGTTATGATAATAATGATAATACTGATTGAAAGTGTAGGGAATAACGCAGAACAATTTAGACGGGCGATTTAATATAAAATCAGCTAAAATGCGTCAGAATCAAAGTTCAGTCTTAGAATGCTCCCTCCCTCTTCCAAAAAAAAAACACGACTCAGAATTAAACGAGACAAATTTTAGCGAATAAATCTAACGAAATTCTATTCGTAATCTCGTTGCCAAAATACTTGATTACACGTATAATAGCGTTCGACGTTCGGGAAAGAAAGCGCGGTGTATTGACGTTGTTTGATTTCGAAATTGTAGTTTCGCAAATTTATGTATTCGAGGAATCCCTTTCGAGGGAGAAGTTTCGAATGAATAAGAAGGATTCCGCGTGCGCGACGTTCTCGTGCACACACGTGAGTCATCGGGCACCCTTCGAGAGTGCCATCTCCTCGAAAGGAGATTCATCGTTCCGGCTTTTCCCGACCCTCGTTCTTTCTTGTCCGCAGAATTTCTTTTGCGGAACTCAAAAAGCTTCGCTATTCCATAAGACGGATCTGAACGCGCGCGTACCTACGCTGGAAGTAGAGAAGGTGAGGATCGATCGAATCGGGGCGTTGCACGGAGAGGAACCCTGCGTGAAAGAGGAGATAAGACGTTGAGAAAAGACGTTGCATTCTTTTCTGCGAGAAACTTCCGCCATATTACCGGAAAGAAAAACCGCCTGGGCACTTTTGTAACCTCATTACTTATTTCTTTACCGTCCGGTTTCGCGTGCAAAAGTTATCAGCAGACAGCAATTATCGCGAAGCTGTAACGTGAGATAACGTAAATTACATTCTATTTCTGATTCCGGTCTGATTTCTGAAAAATCACGTCTATAAAGCTGACACAGCCACTTCAGCACAATTAAAAAAAATTTACATAAATATTTAGTGCTCTTTTGTTGCTAATTAGTTACT